>JAGGAQ010005978.1:0-100179 GCA_017657225.1 Termitomyces sp. T69sscA | reverse complement strand
GAGAGAAAACCAGACGTGGGGACTTAGCGAGTCCCGGGGATAGAAGCAGAGCCGGGGAAGTCGAATAGCCAAAAGGGAAAAGAGTTGAGATAAGATAGCGGGGAAAGGAAACGATTAAGTCGAAAAGAAGAGAGCCGGAAACAAAGAGTCGAGAGAACTTAGAGTAGAAAAGAGAAAAGAGGACAACAAAAATGGATTAAGGGTACAAGACAAGTAGAGACGAGACAGAGAGTCAAAATGAGACAAGTACGAGAAAAGAAGCAAGTAAAAAGTAATGAAACCAGGACACGCGAGAGACGAAACAGAGACAAAAACACAACAGACAAGATGGGGTTACGGTAATATCAAGACTAGAGTACCTACTTACTACTCTGCGCCTTATATACTACGTAGTACGTATGGCCCAGGGATCAGGCCCGGGTTCCAGCAGCAGGTCGCGGCGCCGGGGCTTGGGATGAGACCTGGGGGCCATGCGGGATGGGGCGAGGCTAAGACATGTCGTGCAGTGCAGAGGTCTTGTACTGGAAGTGCGGAAACACGCGGTGGGGGTGCAGTGAGGAGGGAGCGGGAGTGGGGCGTGGTGTGTGGAGGTCGGCGGCAGTGATGCGCGATCATGATGCGTGATAGGGGTCTCGGCGCGGGCCGGGGATGATGGGTGGTGCCAGCGCTGGGGTGGTGTGATAGCCGAGACCTGGCGCTGATGTGGCGGTCACGGCGGTGATGGCCTGGGATGCCGCAGGTGGTGGTGGCTAGTGGCATCGACAGGCGATGATGGCCGGTGATGGCCAGGGGAGTTGGCTGGGTAGCGGTCCGGGCCTGGGGCGGTCGTGGGGGTGGTTTTTGGAGGGTTGGAGTCCCAGGGCCGGGGCTGAGTCCCAGGGGTTGGTAGCGGGTTGTGACATTGGTAAAGCGTCCATTGGACTGAAATGGTGGCAAGTTGGGGTCCAAAGGTGGCATGTCAGCCAGTGGATCACCAAGGATTTTCCTCTTGATTTGGAACTCCTTGGGAACACTGCTGGCAACCAGTTTGGTTTTGAGCACTACAGGCTTGTGCTTCTTCTTAACCTGTACTCCTTTCCTTTTAGGAGTGTTAGCGTGTGCAAAGGTAGGGTGAGCTTTTGAGGGAGAGGGTACAATTGATTGTGGAAGTCCAAGAGTTGCAGAGGAAGGAGAATAGGGTAAAGTAGTCAGATAGGTTTTGGGGGAGGCATATGGTTCAAAGGTTTTGGAAGCAGTAAGGTATAAATAAGACAGTGCAGGGTTTTCAAGAGGGGTGGAGCTATCAATGGTAACAGTGCCAGGAGTCTGGGGAGAGAAGAGTACTTTGGAGTCAAGAAAGGCTGTTTTCAATATATGTAGATTGTCCAAAATGTGATCATGATCCAAAGTCAGTGCCACATCTCTGTGATCATCATTGTCACTAATCACATCCTTGATGGTGGATGAAAACACAAATGGCAGTGCTTGTCTAAGCATTGGCATGTAAAGATTGGCTCCTTGCTATGTGGTCCTTTGTTCCTACCCCTTGGAAAGGTAGGGACTGTGCACCTAAGACCAGAGTTGGGGTTGCTAATGGTCAGGGTGGTTTCTTTGTTGGTAATAGTTCAGATTATAGAATGCGCTAAGATGTCAACAGGCCATCCAAGAATCATAAGCAGAAGAATGGATGATGTGAATTTGGAGGTAAAATGTTATATCACCAATGGTGTAGAGTACATTCTTGGTGAGGCCCAAAGACCTGTCAACAGTGCCATTGGCACTTTGCATGTTGAGCACAATACTGGGGCTGTAGATTAAGCCAAGATCACTGGCGACCTCTGCCGCCATAGAGATGATCTGGGAGCCACTGTCCATGATGGCATCTACTTCCATATGGCGGTCTATAGTCATCATTATAGAGCGTATGGCTTGAGAATCATGTGCCACTGTTAATATGGCCAGGTCTTCATCAGTGTCAAAGAACTTGACATATGTTTCAACAGGGTAAATTGAGGTGGCATTAGTGACTTCAGCAGGGTTTACAGATACGGTGTTGGTGCTTAGTGTAGGTGGGGTGTCACTGGCAAACACAAAGCCCAGTAGCATGTCATCCAACTCATCCATTTCAGCGACTCCAGTCACTACTTGGCACTTGAGGGTTACCACTATCTGCATTTAGTTTTTAATGTTAAATGCAATACTGCATAACTCCTCCACTAACAGGGTGATGGCTGACTTCATGATGCATGCAAAGACTTGATTTGATTTTCCTATGTTGTAGACAGCAGTAGGGCAGTAAGTGCCTTCTGCTCACTTGTTGGGGGCACCAAAGTTATGTTTTGCTGAAGGCTGGTAGCAGTTATTAAGTCCTGAGTAGGGGGCAGCAAGGAATTGGGGTTGTTAGTGACCAGTGGCGTATTGTCAGCTGGTGCAGTGCTAAGAGGTGCTGATGGGTCTGATGCAGGTGGAGCAGGGTCATTGACAACAGTTGCCATTGGCTTGTAACCCTTTAGCAGCTGCTTGGGCTTTGGGATCTCTACCCCATCAAACACCTGGTTCTTGAGAGCATTTAACTCCTTCTCAAGGGCTGCAATACTACTTTCCTTTAATAATCCTCCCTTCTCACTGACACTATCCAAGTGTAATACCCCATGAATAAACTGCTGCTGAACATGTTGGTCTGCATCAGGTTTGGCATTGCCGCTAAGCATTCCAGTGGCAACGTTTCTGGGGTTGCACTTATGCCATTCATTGACTCTTTCTTAATAGGACTTGAGCTCCAGATAGTTGGAAACGTTGGCACCAGTGGACAGGACTACCTTGCCATCAGTACCATGCCTAACCCTCCCTAAGCAAATGTACTGTTCAAGGGTGTTGCATCGTCCCCTACTCATAGTATGGCCTAGTTTGCTGCAAAAATAGCACAGACTGTTAGTAGCATTAGGAGTACAAGGGTTACTGAGCTGGGTTTTGATCATTGTTTCTATTCAGGTCATAGCAGAGGTGACAGCAGTGCTAATTGCTGCTTCTATGTCCTTTTTCTTGATGTAACTATTGGTAGTGACCATGTTGGTTGGCAACTGGGGGCAGTGTTGGAGCCAGCAAGATTCCCTTGGCATGAGGAATGCCTAGACTCATGTCAATACCTTCAAGATGCCAAGTACCTGCTTCAAAAACATCTTTGATGTCATAAGGGTCTTGAAGGTGGTGGGTCAGCTTGAGGATCTCCAAGCGCCTAGTGATCTTGGCCCATAGCAACATTGAGATGCTTTGCTGGAACAGGCAGCATTCTTCATTGGGGTGTAGCTTGCCATGCTGGAGTAGCCAATGGGAGATCTTTTGGAATTTGTAGTAGTACGTGAAAAAGGTGCCAAGGGTGTATGCACTAAGGTTGAAATTGTCCTGGACTAATTGGTGGAGCTTGTTTACTGTGTAGCACATAGACTCTTCAGTGCCAGGGTACAATTGGATCACAGCTTCCTTCCATGCTACCCTAGCACTTTGTCTTGCCACTGGAAGTATGCCAGTGTTCTAGTCTCTATGTGCCTAGCAAGTACAGCAGGCCTCTAGCGCTTGGCACTTATGCTAAGCTCCACCCAACATTTCCTGACTGTTTCCCCTGCTAACTTGTCTTCTGGGACCCTGCCTGGTTCTCCCTCACTTAGCAAGCCTGACGCTAATCAACTATGCCTAGTGACTGCCTACCCAGACACCACTTGGCACACTTTTGGGTGTCATCAATGTGGTATTACCATAACATGTTGACGTGACACTTGCTACCTCAGTTGCTTCTCTTCTCTCAACAGTCACTGAGGTAGTAAGTGCTCACAATAATTTGTTTTCCTACCTTACTGTTGCTGATACCATACACATAGTCTTTTCACTGTTGTGTAGGTAATAACATAGTTGCTTCTCTTCTCTCGACAGTCACTGAGGTATCATTTCACTGTCGTGTAGGCTCTTAGTTCCGGCCTAGCATTTTCCAAACGCTTTAAATTCTCTTCTGTCGTGTCCGAACGGGCGCGCCACAACGTTGTAGCCGATTTGTACATATTTATTGATCAATCACCTGACTGCCAACACCAAAGGCCAACCACTGCCTGCAAGTGCTGAGTGGTGACCATGGGGGCAGGCCAGTCAACAAATTCACAGCACCATCCCGCCTCCAGAGCATTGCATGTACTTCGGGTCACTCCATCATCGCCGGCATCCCAGACGAATATCGAGCCCTTCTTTGATTTCGTTGTCGGTTTCGAAGGAAACACCTTGTCGCAAGCTAATCCCATTGATGTTACGCAGTTAGAGAAGATAGTTGAGCAACATGAAGGTCGTACACTAAATTTACTTGTATGGAGTAGCAAGAGTCGAAAAACACGAGGTAGGCAAACAGAAATCTGGTTGTTATAAGTTGTACCCTGAAAATGCCATAGTTGTTCCTATCCAGCCTTCGCGTGGCTGGTCTCAATCCGTCCAATCAAGTAGCCCTTCTGCATCTCAGCCATCCTTACTAGGCCTCAGCATGCGTATGTGCGAGCCAGACACTGCTATCGAAAACGTATGGCATGTTTTGGACGTTATTGAGGGCAGTCCAGCTGAAAGTGCGGGTCTGGTACCCATGGGCGACTGGATTCTTGGTAAGCTCTGTTCATTCCATTCCGTTTCAATACAATTACTACCCCACTCTACCAGGCTGGTCTGGAGGTGTTCTTGGAGCGGAAAATGATTTCTATGATCTCGTGGAAGCGGTAAGTCGCAGTTATTACCTGTACTTCAATTGGATACTTACTTAAATCTCATTAGCATATTGACAAGCCGCTCAGAGTCTATGTCTACTCTTATGATTTCGAGTTCGTCACCATTTCAATTTATGGACCTGTCATTTGATATTTTGCGATATGCAGCGCACTTAGAGAGGTCGTACTTATTCCAAATCGGCATTGGGGCGGTGAAGGGCTGTTGGGATGTGTCTTTGGGTAAATTTCGACAACCCAAATCATTGACGGTAACTCTGACATATGGCTTGTATTTCAGTTTCGGCCTCCTTCATAGAATACCACCACAACCAGAGGATCACTTACCCGGATCAGTTCCCTTGGAGATTCAGGAGGCGGAAGAGGATTATGAAGAGCAAGAACTTTTCGTTCCTGCTGATGTGCATTCCGAGGTACATTATGGTCATGAGCAGGTGCAAGAATGGAGAAGACAGGAGCAAGAACAATGGAGTCAAAAAACTATGGCTCGTTCCCACGACGATATCCATGGAACGGCTTCCGATATCCATTCTGAGAGTAATGAGCATAACAATCACGAACACGAACACGAACACAGACACGACGGATATGATTCATTCCGACCGCTATCATAAATCGCACCTGAACGTGGATCAAGCGATATCTTGAGTACACCAACGACCTAGCTTCGTTCCGACGAATCTTGATGGTTTATGAACGTCGCCATGCTTCGCTCATCACTTTATGGTACGCAAGTCGCAAGATCCTCGATTGTCTGGGGTTGGGTTCCGAGGGAGATGTATACTTGCCTCCAATGCGATGGAGAAGACACCTCGGACGAAATTGGGAAGGCATCATGGGCATAGGAATTACATTTGCAGCAAGTGTTGAATGAACACGATTATGCGATAGGCCTTGTATTTGTCTAGCTATTCCATTCTAACGGCCCGTACTTGGTCAGAATGTCCAGCTTCACCCAGTCTTGTGTCCCCTTTGGTCAATCACGTGCGATCTCATGATCAAGAAATTGAAGATTTAACGAATATTACTGATGACATTTCGTGCTAGTACCTGTCGCGTATTTTTAACATGCTCCCAGAAGCCTTGTCATAGGATCCAATCCCGACTTTCTCAGGATTGCCAAAAATTCTAGGCACAATCCCACCGGCCCGTTTTTAAACCCGTTTTTTTACCGAAAGTCTTTCAATTTTGATCTTGAATACTCGGACCCCCTTTGCCTTATCACTGACTTCGTGAAGGATGACTGGCGGCCCGGAAAAGATCTCAGTTGGATCACGTTGGATTCTTCTAACGGGCAAAATTTCGCTGCTGGCTGCGTTGTTATAAGAAGCCTTTGAATTTGCTTTTATCTGTCCACCTTCTGTCACAATGAAGTTTCTCTTCATTGCTAACATTTTGGCATGCTTGCCAGCCGCTTTTGCAGCCTTTGGTATTACTACGTCCGGACGCAACATGATTGTCGATTCTGGCGCTGGCCTTGTGACAACGAGTATATTGGTTTTCATTGCTTTCTTGAACAATGTCTTGATTTTGGTTCAAATCTAAACCAGTTAATACGGCCAATGGAGATATTACATCCATGCTCTTCAATGGAAAACAACTACAAGATTCTTCGAAGTTTACTCAGCTAAGCTCAGGATTAGGTATGTCGCGTAGAGATCATTGGACTCGCATACCTCAGCGTTTCGATAGGCTCTGCCACCGTTACATCGTCTGTGGCGAATAACATTGCCGTCATTAAGATTACCACCAGTACAATCGTGAGTTAGTCGACTAGGAACAGATTGGTACTCATTGAACTGAACCAGGCACATTACTACATTGTCCGTTCTGGGATCAACACACTTTACATTGGTACATTTGCTTCAGCGGAACCTTCTATTGGAGAACTTCGTTTCATCGCCCGTCTCAACAAAGCAACATTGCCCAATGGTAACCCCAATGCGGAAATTAACGGTGGAACTGCTATTGAGGGCTCGGACGTGTTCTTGGTCAATGGTGTCACAAGATCCAAATTCTACTCTAGCGTCAGTACCCAAAACTGTGCATTTGGGGTCGTCTGACTCCGATATTCTCTAGATTCCTTTCATTCGCGATCAAGTTCATGGAGTGACTGGTTCTGGCGTTGCAGCATACATCATCGTCCCCAGCGTCAGTTATGAAACTTCGTCCGGTGGTCCATTCTTCCGCGGTGCGTAGATATGTTTCTTCGGCCACAGGAGAGCTATTCGTAGACTAACTTAGTGCCTTGTCTTGAGATATCGACAATCAAGGTAGTGCACAGCAGGAGCTCTATTGGTACATGAACTCGGGTCATGAGCAAACGGAGTCATTCAGAACTGGATTTTTCGGACCGTTAGTTATGTTGTTTTCACCTAGGCATGAAGTTTGAACTAGGAACAGGTACGCTCTGGCAATCACTTCCGGTGCTGCCCCATCAGCAAATTTGGACACGAGTTTCATGGATAGCCTCGGCCTGCAGGGCTATGTACCAGCTTCTGGTCGTGGTACGGTCACTGGAACTTATTCGGGTACGCTCTCTGGACTTTCTGTAACTATTGGATTCAAGGTAGGAGACTGTCGAATACTTCGAATACTTATATCGCTGTTACTATCAATCCTATCTAATCCTAGAACTCTGCTGCGCAATATTGGGTTGCTGGATCTGGGTGCGTTGAGACTGTTTTATTCGAACAAACCTTGATTACTGATGAGATTCGTATAGAGGAAGCTTCACCCGTACCTTGATGAAACCTGGAACATACACTGCAACTCTCTATCAAGGCGAACTCGAGGCCGGCACGGGAACCGTCACTGTTAGTGCAGGGGCCACATCTTCCTTGCAGTTAACTTCAACTCTTTCCCGCCCCTCGTCGCTTTGGTCAATTGGCACGGTTGATGGTTCACCTGTTGGGTCTGCTCCTTAATTTATGCCGCCGATTCCCTCGTTCCTGAAAGATCTATCGCAGTTTTCTCAATGCAGACAAAATCGAGACCATGCATCCGTTCGTTCCGTTATTGTTCATCACACATGGCTGCTTCCCTAATTATTTTATGAAACAGATCGGATTCAAGGATGAGCAATTGGGGACCAGTTACATTCACCGTAGGTTCTAGCTCTCCCGGCACTTTCCCGATGGCCCAATTTAAGGGCGTGAACAACCCTACGACAATCAAATGGACCGCCTCGTCCTCCCAGATAGGTAACGATTTCCTCCCAACTTGATAACTGTATCCTTCGACTTTTCCTAGGTGCTCGTACTCTGCGAATCCGCACGACTGAAGCCTTTGCCGGCGGCCGTCCACAGATCACTGTAAATTCATGGACTTCAAATGCGCCTGCTGGTGCGTCTTTCCTGCTCTCTAATATGCCTGCTTTTGATTTCGCTTCCCTTAGCTCCCCCAAAGATAGATTCTCGAGGGTGAGCCCTATCGGAAATAACGTACATAATATGTCGCTGATGCATTCGTTCTGTTCCCACTATACATAGCGTGACTCGTGGTACGTGGCGGGGTCTCAACCAAGTTTGTACGTAAATTTTCCTTCGCTTTTCCTGTAACTTAGATCACCAATAACTCATCATTTCCTCCAGATGATTTCGCAATTCCTTCTGGCACTCTTGTGGCGGGCTCGAATACCATCCAAATCGATACTATCAGTGGAAGTGCTGGAGATGTGTTCCTCAGCCCAAACTTCGTATATGATTCCGTTGAGTTATTCTAGTCCAGGAGCAGGTGCTTCCGTGTCATTCAAAAAGCAGAATATCATCTTCATTCATTCGCGTCCCAACATGATGGGAACTACGTATTTCGGAAAGCGAGTTGTACTTCATGCGACTGTCAAAACAGGTCTTCCCCAATATCTGGAGACTTGCTCGTGGCTGGTTTTGGTGAAGGTTTGAATTCGAGGTTGGACGCGATAACCGGCCATACTAGATAGAAGAATGATAGGATGTCATGTTGCAGCAATACAATGGAGTACATATACTAACCTTCTTCAAAACCTGAATGTCGGCCGTTTCTGATTTGTTGCCAAACATGACGCATAGAAACCGAGGTGCGGATGTCTTTCCAATGCGCAAGGAAGAAATCGACTTGTGCCTGATAGATGCTAAGTTATACAACAGACATCTAACTGATCAACGAACGAACCTTTCGAATGTCTTCAAAGGCTGCCGTAAAGGGCGTGAAGATCTCATAAGCAATATTCTCAACGTTGAGAGACTTCACGATGTGCTGATGTAACTCGAATTAGGAAGAAAAATTTGAGAGCATCAAACGAAGCCTACGTGTGACGCTCGCTCCTTCAACTCGGGCAAATCAAGTCCTTGCGTCCTTAGATCAGCGGGGGGAAATTAGCTGTTGCAAGACTTACTGTCTGCCAGACGGAACATTGCCTTTGCAGAACAAGGAATTGGCCGACCTGGATGTTCTTCTTTCCATCGCTGTAACCATTGACGACGGGAAGTGGGAGATTCGTTGCTGTTCTTGAGTAGAGACACTTCTTCGGATTGTGACGGAGGTCGTGGGTTTTCAGTGATGGGGTCGCCTGCCTTCGGGAGAAACGCCGATGAGAGTGGAGCAAAAACAACAATGTCAGTGTACAACTATGAAGAGTGTTTAAAGACAGCTTGTTGATGGGTCTTATGGGGAGCTCACGTAGTAAAGGAGGGCCATATATGTGGTATATGCAACATCCTTGACGACGATTGATATCCTAGAATTACTTAGAACATCCACACGCGATGACAACGCTTTATTGACATCGCTGCGAGGACTAGATGGATGTGAAAGTTTGGCCCGAACATTGCGCTGCTCATCGTCCGTTTCAGCTTCATTACTTCCTTCCGTCTGTGTTTCCACAACGGAAGCCGTAGTATTTTTCACTGACACAGAAGAACTAGGATCTGGATCCGATTGTCCAGTCATCTTCGTTTCATCTTCTTCATCATCCGAATCTTCGAACTCATTCATGACAAAGTGAGCCTCGGAATCTACGTGACTGGATGTTGGTTCGACATCCGTAGAAGTCTGTAATTGATCAACTGATCCTTCCACAAAGTCAGATCCAAACACTGCGAAGATCCTGTAGGTTAGACGCGATTCCCCAAAAGTACTGATTCGTCTTCTCACTCGATTCGAAGTAATCTGCGCGTCGAAGTAGTGTCCTGGAGGCTAAAATCCTGCGAGCTGCTTTCATATCTCCCCGCCGACCAGGTATGACAAATTCAACATCTGAATACAGTGGGTCATCGAGCAGAGCCCCGACAGTTTCAAGAAGCGACTTGGCGACTGTTTGAATCCGATAAGCCGGCGGATGCGGAGGCGGAATGGGAGAGGATGTTATATTGCATAGGATGATAAATGCGTCCTGATTCTTGACCCCGGTCGAATTGAAGTAAACATGATCTCTCCTCGCGAATTGCGCCCTAGGATTTACTTTTAACGCGAGAAAGGCTGCAATATGAGTTGACGATATACCATCCCCAGTTCGCTGTCTTGTATCCAGTTGTTAGACCGGTGAAAATAGGGTATAAGATCGTGCTAAGTACCTTGTATGAAAATGTATGGTTATTTGCTTCTTTCATGCCATAGACAGTAGTTTTTGAAAGGCTGAAAGCAACGGGACAATATTGGTGATTGAAGCTACTTTCAAACGAGAAATAAACTAACGTTGCGTACCTTTTCAATTCAAAACTAAATTTGTACACCCCTTCCCGTACCCATCTAAATCAGACGGGTAAGAGGCAATTTCTGGATGATCGAAGCAGACATATACTTGCTATCGCCTCCAGCGTCTCTTTCATCCTGTGTTGGCTACGGCAGCTATAAAATGAACGTGTTAACACGTCAAGAATGCACCCCACCTCGCAAGAAAGATATAGGCTGATATAACCACCACCGTCAGAGGAACTCGATGACCCTTCCTTCGTAGTCCCAGCATTCGCGTAGAACAAGATCTGATATATCATGAGTTTTAAGCAACCCTCCTATACAAGGCTACATACTTGCCATCGGCCGCCCCCAAACCGTACGGATTTTGTCGTTTTCGACTTAGCCTCCCCTTTGCTTGACTCAAAGAGATTCTTAAGCCCTCGTAATGTCCATTGAAAAGATATTGTGTCCGATTGAGTATACTCTGATTCGGGCTCTGTGTCCATTGAGGTGCAAGGCACAGTAATAGAGAAATTGAACTCCGGTAATAGCTCTTGACTGAAGACAAATGACATAATCACACATCGACAAACAACCATCCTCCCAATTGCAACAATGTTGAGTCTTGTATTCAAGGGATAGGTTAAGTATAGTGTTCGCCGCATGTAATCGTGAATGCCCACCTTCAATCCGTAAACTTGACTGAAGGTGTGTGTATTTAGTCTTAGTCTATATATTCTATGGTCTGTGGTCTGTGGTCTGTGGTCTATGTACAAGGCTTACTTGTTATTTGCAGTCTTCAACAGCGGGACCACATTGCGAGTTGTCAATGGACCAGACGCTGATACGAAAGAATTATTTTCGAACGAGCCGTCAACAAGCACATAAATCAATTGCATATATCCAAACTCTAATCTAACCGTATCACCGAACCTGAACTTCGGTCAGTAGTCCTTCGACTTGTGCCCTCAAAATACTTTGCGCTTATTTGTTAGCTTTGTTAGCTACAAGCGTCTATGACGTGCATGACATGAGCTCGAATGGCCAAAGTAGGTGCTTAAGGTCATGTTCTTCTCTTAACAACCATTAACTCTGCTTCCAAACAAACCATCTCCAGGTTCTCGGTGTGGACAACAAGCTGATGAATGTCGTCAGAAAGGTTTACTTTCCCCCCAGCATTTTTCTGAAATCATCCTGTCCTTTCCCTTGTCTGTATTGCTTTGAATTTGAAGAGCTGGCGGCTTGTTCAGCCGAAACACTCGGAACGACTTTTGCTTCAAAAGTAGATTTGCGAACATGGCCTAACCCCGCTCGGGGTCGCGAAGCTGCTGCACGAGGAACGAAAAGTCCTCCAGTCTTAGATGGTGGAGCGTTTGGCCGTTTCGCAGTGCCATCACGCCCTTCTTCTGAGAGCTGTAACGTTTTTCCGTTGAAAATGATAGGATCTGTCCGCAGAAGAAGTTTCCCCGCTTCCTGTGTGTGTGTAATGGAGTCAATGATCAAATCAAATCACTGGCAGACTAACTGCGGCATTCTCGAGCTCGACGACAGCCTCATTTTTGTCGATGAAGACCTCCATCCGCTTTACAGCTGCAATTTTTTCGAAGATTTGCTGAAGGAGACCATCTTGTGTGTTTTCTGGAAGGTTTCGAATCCGAACAGATCTATTTCGAGCGTCTGCTACGCGACCAAGGCCAGAGTCCGTGACTGGATTCCTATATGAACACGTTAAGCTGAAGGTGACACTTTTAAAAAAAACAATAGATCAATCACCTTGTCCGGCTGCGAACACGGGAATCTGCAAGCGTGACTGCGATCCGACGTTTTTTGAGCTCGTGATTGTTTGCGTCAAGAGATGCCAATGCGTCTTTCTGGACATCATATCAAGTCTCCTGGCAAGAAGAGATCATTAACATTAAGACTCACTTCTTGCTCATATTCAATGAATGCAAAACCCTTCGACTGGGCCTTATCATCTGTTGACATCCTGATTTCTTTGATAACACCATACTGAAAGACGGGAAATTTGAGGATGATTATGTAAATCACCACGAACAAGAAGCGTACAGTTTTGAACAATTTTTCCAGGTCGGCTTGAGTTGTGAACTTGCTGAGACCAGCAACATATATCTCTCTCTCATTCGCGTCCTGATCTGTTCTCTCCTTCTTCCGTTCCGGATTAGAGAGAAAAACGTTCATCGGGTGATTGGGCTCAAGTTCCCGACCATGAAGTTCAAGCGCGTTTTGTGCAGAGGTCTGAAGAGCATGATGAAATTCGAGTTGTGCAAGATCCTTGTATCAAGCAACCCACCGGAGATGTAAATTGAACATAGCAGAAACGTCTGGTACTTTTGTACTTCTTGCTTGGCCACCGGACATCAAATAAAGTCCCATACTGACAAGATCGTTAATTCTAAATATATCAAATTCATTTCCCACATACTTGGCCGAAGAGATCACGGATGACAGAATCATCTGCCGATTCTGGGAAGTTAGTAACATAGAGAGTCGATTTCCACGCGAGATGGACAGCAACTTCTTGGTCGCGTATTTTCTTTTTGTCTTTAGTCAGGGCTGCAAGGACACTATCCTGATATAAGGCAAAATTAATTGTAGATGATGACAAGCGATAATCAGACCATACCCGATCAAGGAATTCAACTGTGGCGACCAATGATTCAGGCATCAGGGTTATTTTGACCTCTCGAACTATACCACACTGCATGATCCATGAAAATCTATCTGTTCATGCAGTTTTGGAACAACATACATCTTTGAACAACTCCGTCAGTTCTTCCTCCGCGATACCTGCTGGAAGATTTCCGACAAAGACCGTGGAATTTTCTCGGTCCCTATTCAAAATCGTAAAGTAGACTTTATTGTTAAGAATTTGCACGCACCTCTTGAGAGTTAGGGTTTTTGTCTCTGTATTCTGAAGGTGAGTTTCAGACAAAACAATGTGCTTCTACTTACCCATTTTAGGTTTTTTGTGCGCCACAGCTGGCTCGTCTTCTGCTTGGCGCTTAGTTCCTCCTCGGGAGACTAAGTCTACATCTACGTCCATGGAGATATCCGTGTCGACAGGAAGTGCTTTTTCTACTCTTGTTGTGGGCTCAGCTTCGACTGTGACCTGATATGCTTGATATCCCGCCTTTTCTGCTTCCTAGAGCGATCGGTTTATGTAAAGTTCAATTTTATCATAACGTTACCGACCTTGACTCGTCGTAGATTAACCTGATATTGGGCTTGCTCCACTTTATCCAAACACTGATCAAGTTCATCAATAGAGCCATGGAGCTGTTCAAAGTTTATCCAAGCCTCCCAGATGGCCTCTGGCCAATCGAGTTTCTTCGAATGTATATCCAGGAATACCTTAGCCGCTCTATCGATTTGCTGATATTTGCTGCAAGTCAAATCAAAACGAAGTCACAGTAGGACATACGCGTGCTGGCGTACGTCAGAGTTTCCGTCAATAACAACCATACGAGATAGCTTGACTTATTGCATTTGGCTGCAGCTTCCCAAACGCTGATAGCATTGTCAAAGAGTTCGGCCTGCTGGTACTGAAGACGGCATATTGACATAGAGATCATAAACACGTAAAGATATACATACAATTGCAGCAAGGTATTTCTCCAAGCGAAGTTTGGGATCTCCAGTTTTAGATGCTGTATAGAGGATGACTCGGAGAAAAGTAGAGTAAGAACCGAGCTAAAACGCACCTTTGCGCACCATGTCGATACCGTTCTCTAAGACTCCGATCAAAGTTGGTAGAATTTCTTCTGTCGTTGTTGGCCTTAGAGATACAGAGTGCAACAGAGTATGATACCAAACTCACCATCAGATTCCCCATTAGCGCGTCTCCTCAAATACCCAGCATGAGCAAGTATAACCGGTACTATCTGTTCGACATCGGATTGAATCAAACCCATGCCAAAGGCCTGGTTAAAGATCTCTATCAAAATGGTATTATGTCAATGCAACCAGGAAGTACTTATGAGACTGCACCTGCAACCTGCTCGCCAGAACCATGGCGTTCCTGGTCCATACATTCAGAACTTTCGAAACACGATGCAGACATTGACTCACTACAGCCCTCATGTAACGAGCCCAGATTTCCCCACAGCCAGGCACGCTCCTTGTAGCTCTCTGAAAAACAGCTAGTTCATTCTCTTCGCCGGTAGCATTGATTCGCTAGGATGTATATATATCAGCGTTGATCCCACAAGAGCTACGTGTGGACTCACTAAGACATCGGCAAGCCCGACCCAGAACATTTCAAGCGCTTCTTCTGCCCCGACTTCGCCATTAAATCTCCTTTTCTCTGCTTCGGCAATGGCACGTTCGAACACAGTGACCATGACAAAAAGATCGGGATTCCGAGCTCTTCGCTCATATGTAATATACCGCGCATAGTCATCAAGTGAATAGTTCGATCGAACCTTCCAAGATCTAAACAAACGGCCTAGTACAAGATGACGAGAGACACTTACCAAAGCATCCTCAAAGGGTTCTCGGCGCTCGAGGGACTTGAGCGCTTGAGAACGCGCCTTAGACGCGGTGACAAGCAGAGGCTCGTACTGCGCGGATGACCTGTTGTTTGTAGTAAAAGTCGAGTAGCGTTGCAACGTTTCTTCAGAGTCTGTTAGCCAGAATGTGAGAAGCGAGAATGTGAGTATAATCGAGACAAGGCGTAGTACTTGAATGGGGTTGAGCAAGGCGCGTCATCAAGAAAACTTGCATGACATCTTGTAGGTGATTCCTATATGGCTCAATACACATCTGGAACATGTGAGCTGGACTCAGCCACTGACTTCTCAACTGGTACGACCGACTCTAACTGCTGAAGTTCCCAATCACATTGTAAGTCCCATAATATGTGACTCTGGGGAGCCTGCTCTTAGGAATACAAATCTACCACACTCATTGAAAGCTCTTACCTTAGTCAGGTGTCCAATACCCTTCTTTACTACTTCAGTAATAGCTGTACGAGTCCAAGTTGTTGAAAACAAGTCTCCTAATGCGGCAGGCTTGAGGATTTCACCGGAGTAGTGTGCATGACGGTCAATGAGAAATTGCAAATGTCTCTCAAGGATGGGTATAGCTGTGTGTGTTCATGTTCTCAACAAGTCTCACGGAGAGCTAATGATAGACGTACACAAGTAGTCTGATTCTGCTCTCGAAAAGAGTGCGAGAAGCTCTTCCGCTCCTTCTTTCGTCTCCAAATCGACCACCTTCTCCTTCGTGTCAATCAAGATGGACCACACTTGCTCGCCTGCTGCCAGAAAATCTACCAGCATCTCGCATGCGGACGCTACTTGGCTCTCCATGCCTTCGAGGGATTTCGCGAGTTGAAAATGCTGTATGTGGAGGTTGATGTCGTAGGGTCTTTCTGATATGTCGTTGAGAAGCTTTGCAAGAGCGTCAAGGGATTGTAGTTCGTCCATGACACGATTCCACTGTTTCTTGATCGTTTTAGAATCTTTTGATAACGAGACTCCGCCAGGACCTTCTCAAAGTCACGGGCAGCGCTGAGCGCAATGTAACAAATGGAGCACGTGTCGGAATTGCACGCGGCGAATCAGGTTGACTGTCTCTGATATCCTGTCCCATTAGAACAAACGACGTTACTCTCTGTCACCCGTCACTCAGAGTGGACCAGTAACTGCCAGTTATTCAACCGCTGCACGCAAGCAGCTCTGATGATTGATAACTACTGTCGCTGATTCTGGTGAATCTTTCTTGCGTGGTGGTGAATGAGAAAAGTGTAGTCCTCAGCTTCAGCCTCTTTTCTCTGTCGTTGTCTCGCCCGAAGCTATCTCATAAATAGTTACGAGAAATATAGGATCCACAGCGTATCTCTAAAAATCAATCACTTTTCTTTCAGCACAGGAGAGGATGAAACTCAAGAATTTGTCGCCAATTTCTTACTTCAGAAACCTACTTGAGCCGCAAAACATGATGCAATAATTTCCATATTGGCTTGTTGCAATAGAGCTATACTAGCCTCTTCGGTCCTTGACTATGAGAACTCGAGTGGGTCAAAGAAAAGTACAGCCGAAGAACTACATCGAGGATGTTTCGTTCATGGCGATTTTAGATTACCAATTTCCTTGTTAACATCGCCTCCGGATCCCTCTGATTGACTTTGATCGGATGGGTATCATTGGAGAAGACAGATATCCTTATGGATTGCGCTATAAGACGGTGAAGTGGCCGGAGGTCCGGTCATAATCGAGAGCTTTGTTACGGTGCAGCACGAGTCTGATATCATATCTGTTTGAAAGATGATTGCTCTTCCGTACGAGTCCCTTTTTTAAGATGTGTTACTATTCTCGGACTACTTTGCACCTCAGCTTGTTGGCCACGCATCGCGTGCCAACGCTGAGTATTATGTTATCTAGTGGCCCAAAAGCTGCCTAGCCGGCTTACCTCGTGAGTTTCATGCGAGAGAAAGGATTGTCTAGGTATCGGGAAGACATGGGACCCCGTCAGTGATATTGTGTCCTCTGCTTCAACTCGACAGTCATTTGAAGTGACGATACGGCTGCAAATTACAATGAAATCTATGGGGTGCAGTTCATTCACAGCAGGTTTACTTCGCAATATACGTGTTCAAAGGCCAAACTCAATCCGCCAGTGAAGACATTGGAAATCGTCAGATAGGATAGAATGATGCGCATGAACAGCCGGGACGCGTACTCCGAGTCCATGCAACATAGGTCGCGTATCAGAATCCATGGGTATAATCTCATACATTGACTGCAGAGTTAGGAAACTCTTTCGAGTGAGATGATTGACCTTCCGCGCAAGAGGGTCCAAAACCGGATCAATATCACCGCCCCGGTTCTAGACGACTACACCAACCTTGAGAAATGCACGCATGTTCTTGTCGCATATGAGCATTATTACACGCATATCATTTCTGACCAGACTGTCAGAGTCGATCAAGATAAGTGTTCGAGACGTCCGAGCATTGAACAGGGTAGCAGTGAAGCATTACTTTATCATTGGTGTATTTATGTCAACTCGCCTTCAAGCGGTTCTGGGTTAAAGAGCTTTCCGAGACATCCCAGCGAGACATGGCCAAATGGCGTTGATCACAGCCCCAGACAAGTTTACTCACACGCTAGACACATGTACCCTAAGCTTTAGCTTTTAGGATGGAAAACGCGTAAACTACCTGTGCAAGTGGCGCCGCTTCTTTGAAAGCATACATAGTTTGTGGCGGTCGTCAAGGAATTCAGGAGCACAGCCACGTAGTTTCATGAAACTCACGAGATATGACTCAAGTTGGCAAAACTTCAGCCTTCACTATTAAGCATTTCCTTTGTCTCGGCTCACCTTTCTTGGTTGAATTGGGAATTGGGATGAATCGTCCAAAATGATGGTCTGTTCACGATCTGATACCAGAGCTCTCTAAAGGGTACAGCTCGGAACGCCACTTCTTCAATCATCCTTTGTCCGACCGATCTATCTCAAGTCTCTGAGTTCGGCTTTTGATTCCATTCTACGGGGAGGCTACATATCTAAGACCTGTCGATGTCAATGTGATATAAAGCAACGACTGGAATGGAAAACGATCCTTTCTGACATGCCTTCTGCTCTTAGGAGAACTCAACACCGAGCAGTGAGCCTTACACGCTCGCTCGCAACCGCGATGAAATTCAAAGTGTGAGTATATCCGTGATACTTACGTCCCTTTCCCCTCTGAGTTATCCTATCTAGCTTCCCCGATAAGACCGAATCTTGTTCACAATTCACTGAACCATCGATTGTCCCAAAGTACGATATTAGCCGACCTCGTCGACTGCGTAGAGCTCCGAATCTGACGTGTAATCACGTCCATCTCATTCATCGTCTTCCTATCGAGTTGCTTGCTCACGTCTTTGTGCTGGGCTCGGAGGACGATGTCATGTTTCCTGTGCGGATTTCGCACGTATGCCACCATTGGAGGCAGACTGCTCTACACACACCGAGATTATGGCGCCGAATCGTACTTAGCTCAAACATTGACATGTGGAAGAAGAGAATATCCAGGGCAGGAGCTTGCACGTTGGATATACAGCTTTTGTCAAGGCGGTTGATGCAATTTCCGGCTTCTCAGCGCCAACATCTTGATGCCATGGCGGTTCAATGGTATTTGTACCCAGTCACGCCTCTCCTACGACGTTGGAGGTCTTTTGAGGTTGTCTTTACGGACTATTCGCCCTATCTGTGGAACGCTGCCTTATCCAGATTATGCTCACAAGGAATGAGAGTACAGGCTCCGGTGCTGCAGGACCTCACATTGGTATACCGGGTGAATGACGATACGAAGGAGTTTTGCCTGTTTTCCGGACATGCCCCCAGTCTTCGCAATGCCACACTTGACGGCATCAGGCTTACTTGGCTGCCGTCCCTTTTCGGAAACCTCACGTTTTTGGACTATACACACCATGGATTTAGTGTTGGACATCAAGCGATCTATGATGTCGTCACTATGCTCGAAGTTTCCAGCCATCTTGTCGAGTTCAGAATACTTTTTCCTGCCAAGAGTTGTCTGACCCCTCACACCCGGTCCAGTCCTGTCACTCGACGCGTTGTTCTTCGATCTCTTGAGTGTCTTCATCTACGAGTTGAAGGCACGGACATACCTTTTGAGCTGGTACACCTGATGACCGTCGTCCTCACGCCCTGCTTGACATCACTATCGCTGATCGATGTTGATCATCGACGCTCCACATTTTTAGGCCTTGATTCATTCTTCGATACATACCCTATTTCTACTTCTCTTCGCTTCCTCCGCATTGAATATCGATGGTATGATCCACGTATGGTCCGTCCCATCGTTTCTACGTTCTCACATCTACGCCGAATTGTTGTCCGGCGAGCACAAATGCCAGACCAGGTGTTGGATTTAGCCTCTCGCTATCGAAAAGCACGTTGGATGTGTGATTTCCTTCAGCAAGATTCCTGCTATATGGGCCATATTTTTGCACCTACCATAGGCCATAGAAGTACTGTTCATTAGTCGATGGCGAAACATTCTCTCACTACAATTGTTCTTCTCTCTGGGACATTCGTACAATACTTCATACCCGTCACTTTGTAATATCAGTATGTACAGGGTTGTACAGGATTACATCATTGAATGTAACGAGCAGGAGGACATAGGACTTTGGGTATATAAGGTTCACATCCTTGTGAGTTTGCGGCCCGACGGGCAACTCAAATGTCAGTCGTGTGATCTACTCGCTCCTTGTTCGCCTTGATAGGTTCCGGGCCGAAGACAGACATGTAGATAGATATCGAGAATCTTATTCCTGATCTAGCTCATCGTCATGTCTTTTGCCCCGCAAGTGATAAACGATTTGAACGGACGTGTTGCCGTTGTGACTGGAGGAGGAACGGGCATTGGTCTCCTCATTACTCAGGGACTCGCTGCTGCTGGCGCGAAAGTTTACATTACGGGACGTCGCCTGGAGGTTCTCAAGAAGGTCGCCGATTCATGGGATGCGCAAAAATGTAGTGGAGAAATTGTCCCGTATGCTTGGATCTAAGGCTTGGAATAGACTGTCGAATGTACTGATGAGATGATAGGTTGCAAATGGATGTTACAGACAAAATGAGCATCGTCGCCGGTAAGAGGTTCATCGAGGAGAGAGAAGGAAAGCTCCATGTTCTCGTCAATAAGTTTGTTTTCATATTGACCATCATGAGCATGAACTCAATTGTCCTGATACCTAATCATAGTGCCGGGCAAGTCGGCCCCACGTCCACTTTCTTCAATGACCTTTCCGCACCAGAGCATAAGGATGCAGAAACACTTGGAATGGCCTTGTTTGAGAATGAATCCCTTGAGGGATGGGCCGACCTTTACAAGATCAACGCCTTCTCCATCTTCTTTGTCACCAATGCCTTTTTGG
The DNA here is from genome assembly GCA_017657225.1 of Termitomyces sp. T69sscA. Taxonomy (NCBI): domain Eukaryota; kingdom Fungi; phylum Basidiomycota; class Agaricomycetes; order Agaricales; family Lyophyllaceae; genus Termitomyces; species Termitomyces sp. T69sscA. Next base: position 79,886 of record JAGGAQ010005978.1, on the reverse strand, counting down.
GACTCCTTGACAAAGGATCCAACGATGTCCCAGGCTACTCTTCTGTCGTCATCAACATCACCAGCATAAGCGGTATCATCAAGGTCGCCCAAGACCATGTTTGTCTGACCTGCATCCGCAGCTAACTTCCCAACTCACCGATGGCGCAGTTCTGTTACAATAGCGCCAAGGCTGCTGGATCGCACTTGACAAAGATGCTTTCCACAGAATTTGCACTTAAGAACGTCAATGTGCGCGTCAATGCCATTGCGCCAGGTATTTACGCGTCAGAAATGACGTTTGATGAAGTTAAACCCGAAGATGTCGATAAAATTGGCAAAGGCGTAAAGGGTGTTCCGGCAAAACGGGCAGGAAAGTAAGTAGCTTGCATCATGTGGAATATTCTGGTGCTAGAACAAACGCGCAGTGGTCAAGAAATGGCTGGAACCGCTGTTTACCTCGCGTCGCGTGCTGGAGGTTACGTGAACGGCCAGGAGATCGTGATTGACGGTGGCTATGTGGCTGTCAACCCCTCTGTTATCTAAGACATACAAAGATGGAGTCACAATGCACCGGCGCATCATCCCGACGAGGATGAATTTTTGAGATACTTAAAGCTTAGGAATGTTCGAGTTTATAGGGTAATTGAAGTCATTCATTGATAAGTCGATTGACCATCTGATACACCAATTGAGCAAGTTATCGTGGTGAGCACGTCCGTCGTTGTGGAACGTGGTAAGAGAAGTCGGTAAATTTGTATCTGTCACACATCCCATGACCACACTGTTGGAGCGTGAACCGCAGCAACGGTGTGAACGCGGCGTTGGAAGCCCGTGAGACTCAGTAGTGATGATCATGCATTCGAAACGAATAATAGTTGCTAGGAAAGAGATTTCCAGCGTGTCTCGTATACGTTTTTGGCCGTGATGTAGTCCAAACGCTGAGTTCAAAAGGAGAACCCTGTTGCGATGTTTGGAAGATATATATGGTACAGTAATTGACCGTGAGAAGTTTGGATAGCAGACCACGATGCTCCCAAGTTTAGAAATCTAGCCGGACTGCTATTCTCTGCTTTCTGTCATGTCTCAAACCCGCCGAGCGCCATACCAGGCTGGCACTCAGGAATATGCGGCCGTTCCTCAGAGTCCTACCAGGGGAATGAGCGTTTCTGGCTCACGGCAGTACACTCGACCACCAACTCGAAATGCTTCTGTTCGAAGTAATCAGCAGAACTTACAGGCAGGACGAGGGGCGATTGCTGCTGGCGTTGCGTCTGGCGCTATTGGTAGCGGATATGGGCCCTACTCTGTATGTCCTGTCTTCGTGATGTCGCGGCCTCATGTAACTCCTAATACACCCCTAGTATCATCCAGAAAATGGCAGAGATGCTGGAGTTTATAATGGCGCAAGGTTTAGCTCGGCACCATCAGAACAGTTCGCGCTGCCACCACCAGAAAAGCCGCCTGTGCAAAACACTTCCACTGTGCCACAATATCTATGGGACAAGGACCCTGACCTGGACGATGCACTTCACAATCCAGACATCCGCGGCCATGATGATACATCATTCACGGTATTTTCTTTACGGGGATGGCTAAACGCAAGTGCCCTTGTCATCCTCATTGTTGGCTTGATTACCCTATTTGCTGGATTTCCCGTTATCTATCATTATACACATCTCCCACAGAAAATATCAGGATTTAACCTCGGTGGAATCAACGGGACGGGACAGATACCCGACTTTCCACGAATGCCTAGACTTGTTGATCCAGAAACACCAGAAACTGCTTGGACTCGCGTTGGGTCTGACGGTAAAAAGTACAATCTTGTTTTCAGCGACGAGTTCAATACCGATGGACGTTCGTTCTACCCTGGGGACGATCCATTTTGGGAGGCTGTAGACCTTCATTATTGGTGCGCTTAATTCTATCCTTTCAATTTTGAACGCGAGTTTGATATCAAGCGTGATTTTATTACTTGAAGGCCGACAGGAGATTTGGAATGGTATTCACCCGACGTACGAGGGTTTCTCCTCTTCATGGCATAATTAATCACTTATCCTTCAGGCTATCACAACGGAGAATGGTAAACTGGTGATTACTCTCACGGAGGAAACATTTCACGATCTCAACTTCAAAAGCGGTGAGCCTCCTATTCAGCCCTTCAGTCATATTTAAACTGATAACCGCAAACGCAAGGCATGATGCAGTCATGGAATAAGCTGTGTTTCAACACTGGCTACGTTGAAGTTTCCGTAAGTTTACCGGGGAGTGCGACAGTGCCCGGGCTATGGCCTGGCGTGTGGTCTATGGGAAATCTTGTCAGTTGATGCTATCAAGTCTTTCGGTTTAATCTCATGTGTAGAAATAGGGAAGAGCCGGCTATGGTGCGACGACAGAAGGGATGTGGCCCTACAGTTATGATACGTGCGACCTTGGCACATTCCCGAATCAAACTTCGCGCGATGGATCTCCTGCCGCGGCCGCTATAGGATCCCCTGGTGGTGGACCACTCAGTTTCCTTCCTGGTCAGCGGCTGTCTGCTTGCACGTGCCCAGGCTCCGACCATCCTGGACCTTCCGTGTCGGATGGACGCGGTGTTCCCGAAATTGATATCCTTGAAGCTCAGGTCGATGTGAGCGTTTTCAGGGGGCAGGTGTCTCAAAGCTTCCAATGCGCGCCCTACAACTACCAGTATCAATTCAATAACGCATCGCCTGCGACCACAATAGACAACTCCGCTGTAACAAGTTTTAACACTTACAAGGGCGGCGTGTTCCAACAGGCTGTATCCGCCGTCTCTTATGTCGATAGTGCAAACTACAATGATGCGGGATATGCTGCCTACGGTTACGAGTGGTTTTTCGATAAGAAGCAGCGTCAGAACGGCTACATTACGTGGTATAGCGGCGGTGTTGAAACGTGGAAAATCACCTCAGCTACCATCGCAGCTGATCCCATATCACAAGTCAGTGATAGACTCATACCGGAGGAACCAATGGTTCGTGTCCTTTTAGATCTTCAACATGCTTGGCCAAGGCCTCATATGCACACTAGTATCTAGTTCTAAATCTAGGCATATCTCCTGGTTTTCAAGAGCAAGATTGGAAACATCTACAATTTCCTTCAAAGATGTACGTCGACTACATTCGAGTTTATCAACGGCAAGGGACAAAGAACGGTATCACTTGTGATCCTCCAGATCATCCTACGTCCGCTTATATCCAGAAGTGCGTGTATCTATTTTCTAATGTGGCTAGTCGACTGAAATGTGAATTGTCTAGACACATTCAAGCTTACAGTAATCCCAACCTTACAACTTGGGCGCAGGCAGGCAATACCTTTCCTCGCAATTCCCTATACAATGGATGTTGATCCTCATTGAGGCCGCTTTGTTATGAATGTTTGAAGACTGAACGACACCATACAAGGCTACAGTTAATAAGTACCAATAATTTACCCTCCCTCCGACATTATCCTTGTACCGACTATCGATATCCAGTTGAGCCTGTTCGGACTTTTATGGCTCGACTACCAGTTGTATACCGCCGCCATACTCCAACCCAATCATTCCACTTAGAGTATGTCTTCTGTTTCTCCATTACCCCATTCCTGCCTGCACTCTCCAATCATGGACATTAATCTTATTGCGTGGATTTGTTACGGAGCATTTGGATGTATATTCTTCTGGCAACTTCGAGTTGTGGTGCCATCAGGATGACCTTGTGGCGTTTATGACGAAGTTGTTAATTTTGCCTTCACTTTCACATAGGTATCGGATACATTGGTATAACTCAACAATGCTGACATTGTAAACGCTTGGCAAACAGTTGAAAAAGTCATGCATGATTGGCCATAGACGGGGATTTTGTGCCCAAGATGAATTAAGTAGCAAGTTTATTTTATGGTGTTTGGTTGGGTCAGGTCCAGTGTGCCTTGATTACCTTTTTGAGTTGCTTCATATCCTTGTGCATGCCGTGTGTAATACCTGACTCCGACTCCTCTCGAGATCGACATGTTCGGTGAGAATGACAGACTTTTGCTGAATGCTGCGCATGGCGTGTCTTCCAACTCGAAAGACGCGTCAAGCAGTGGCGAGGTGTATGTGCCTTTCTGTGGGGAAGTCAAAACATGCCTATAAGATCTAATATATGTTCGCGTTTTCTGTGTAGTTGGCACAAGAGACCGACACCCATAAATATTCCGTCCAACGCTTCAGCTGTATGTCAAGTTTAGCTTTCTCTGAGTGTTATGCTCAATTGTGATATAGAGGGCGGAGAGGGCAGGACATGGTTTTACGATTTCAGACCTGGGCAGAAATCGACAACAGATCAGCAATATGACGGCAAACCAAAAACTGACGAAGTCCGATATGTCGCCTGTGAAAAAGCGGAAAATCGATCAGGAACGTTACATGCCGGGTCGAGGCAAGTAAATGCTTCACTTTGACCAGGAGTCTCTTACGCTTGAGTCTCATTCTATGTACAGGTACATCAATGAACAAGGCAACATCATCTTCCAAACGTAAGTCCACGTCGCGTGAGACGGACTGCATCGTTTTGCTCGACACGGATGACGACCAGAATATGCGCCCGGTTCGTAAATGGTGATGTCGGCCTTTGAACTCCCTGAGGCTGAGAATTTCTTGAAGGCTCGAAGTATCAAGCAACCTGACCACGATGCAACAAATTTATCTCTGATGGAGCTTGACTCCATAGACATGCCATCTGCGTACAAGAATCAGGATCGAGATATCGAAGTGTCTCCTTCCGACTTACCGGCTACTAGGAGTTACTTGTCCAAACGCAAGTCAGGGGCCCCGCGATTTCGGCCCTGCGAGGTGGGTGTTGACGAACATGAATATGTCGCTTCATCCAGTCAGGCTTCTGGATCACGTCAAGTCAGGGACGGAGACGCGACGAGAGCATTGGAATTACAGGTTGGCTTGTCATCTGACCCCATTTCCGATTCCTCGCCGCCACCAGAGGGTCATGTGAAGGGGATTGTACGACAAATAGAAAACAACCAGCAGAAGTCTAGGTACCTGGACCTCAGAGCGATGCAAAGCAGAAGTCATGGTATTAAAGGGTCTATGAAGAACAAAGTGAATATCGTATCATCACATAGCCGTAGATTCTGACGATGTGCTTCATAGAATCCGGCCCGACAAAAGGCGACGGGCCTTCCTGTAGATGAGACTGTGGCTCCTCTTTCCAAGTACTCTTCATCACTCGCCGAAAGACTTTGGATAAAGAAGTGGATTTGTGGCGCACAACTTAAAGAGAATCCAAAAAATTGTTTCGTCGCATGGGAGCAACGCACGTTGACTATTTGGGAAGGCGACCAGAAAATTATCTGGTTTAAACTCATTGAAGAGCTTTCCTGTGTCGAGGTAAGCAAAGTTATCTCATCCAAATCCTTTCGCTGTACATATGGCTCTTCCACAGTACTGCGAAGGTGAACCCTTTACCTTCAAGTTGAAGTCAAAGGTGCCGTCTAGATCGACATCTGATCCGAGGAATCAGCATTGGTTCAAGATGGGTATGTCACGTATTCTACATGAATAACTACACTCCAACTAAGATGTCAAGGCGACCTACATATGTTGGGAGAGTGCGTCATTTGGGCTGAAAAGCGAGAAGATGTTGAGGAAACCTACACCTCGTTCATTAGTTGGCTCAAAAAGCACAAACAGAAGTCCACGGTTCTTCGGTGCGTCATAGCGAAATCAACACTTGATGCTTGTTAAACTCTTCTCTGTAGAGGCACTGCTGGGCTGAGCATGTGGGAGCAAGCGTCTAGAGGGGCCGAATTAGCCGCTGGAGTACTCGGTAGACAGTCTGAAGTAAAAAAAACGGACAAGGTTCCACCAGAGAACTTTGTGTCTCTCGAAGATAGCCATGACTCCGAACCTTCGCCAGTTGCTGAACTATTGCAAAATACCCCAAGTCAAATGAAAACCTCGGTATTGTCATCACGTCCAGCTTCTCATACAATGTGATATCATTTACTACATGCTTTCCCGAAACTTACAGCGTAGACAGGACCATGCAAATCACTACAGAAGGGTTGCGCCGCTCGACACGAAGGCGGCGATCCCCGTCTGTTGATCCGGAAGAAGTGTAAGTATCTCTCAGGTAAACTGACGCCTTGAATTTGATCAATCTGCTGCAAGAATCCTTTGCTATCCTCAAGGAATGCCTGGTGCCGTCTATATCAAAAATAGTGATTATAGAAGGCTTAGACCCGGAGAGTTCCTCAACGATACGCTTATAGAATTTGGTCTCAAGTGAAGCTTTCCTATTTTCGAGGTCAACCTTACCCTCATGATGCTACATCTCAGGTTGTGGCTTTGCAGACTTCAAGAAAGCAATCCAGAGCTGGCGAGCCAGGTGCATGTCTTCAGTTCTTTCTTCTATCATCTTTTGGACAACAAAGAGTAAGTTTTGGGTTGTCAATGTATTCGCCTTGTACGACTCAATCTCCACCAGTCCGGACGAAGGGTACGAGAGTGTGCGAAAATGGACAGCCAAGTTCAACATATTCAGCAAGAAATATATCATAGTACCTATAAACGATGATTCGGAGTGAGTTATGGAATCCGCCTACATCTTCATTTTCTTCTACAATCACGGCAGGCAACATTGGTATCTAGCAATCATATACCATCCAGAACATATTCTCACCCCAACGAGCGTGATTAAGGAGAAGAGCCCGACAGCTGAAGGAGTTCTTAAATCGGTGTTCGCGTCTCGACCGAGTCCATCACCTTCTACGACTGATATGTCAGGTTTTACCTCTGGCTGGCAAACAGGCGAACTAGTGTCCAAGCCTCCATCAACGGTAATATCTACCGAATCATCAAGTTCTGCAGATGATGTCGATATCGCCCGAATGAATGAAGCGGAAGAGGAAAGAAGTGTAACTGAGGGGTTGCTCGTTTGCGATTCGTCCTGTTCTTTTGAGGTCGAAACTGTGGATTCCGAAGCATCGTCCGATGCAATTTCAAACAGAGAGAATTATACATCAGAAATTGGAATAACTGATGTGGCGGTTGCATTATCTGGTATGACACCGACAGAAAGGGCTGATATGGAATTAGAAGATAGGGACTTATCACCTATGGTGTTAGATCATCCCAAGTCTGCTGCCGTTATCCACGATGTGGATATGCAGGATCTTCCCTCTGTAATGCGAACCAATGGGGAGATCACTTTCCATACTGACAATGACGTTTGACAGGTTTCAGCGTCAATCGCGCCCGCCAACTTCTACGGAATGTCTAAGAGGGCCATGGGAAAGCAAAGGGCTATTCCTAATCAAGTTGTGACTCGTAGAGATGTACATCCTGTGCCCATGATCGATCGTTCTGCCGAACCAAAGGATGACCAGTACGAGAATGACTCTTTGATGTCAATGCCTGAAAATGAAAACATGTACGTGTCTTCTGTGTTTATGGCTCCTTCATGTCGTTGATATTTGTTCATAGGACCTATATTTTCACTTTCGATTCTCTTGGCACCGAGCGTCTGCCTGCTATTGAACGTCTTGCCAAATATTTGAAGCAAGAAGCGCAGGATAAATTGAAGAGGCTGGATACGGGCGATGCCGTGGGCTTCAAAGCTCAGGTGAATTGTAATTCCATGAGGAAATCGGAAGGAACCTAATCTCTCAGAGTAAGGTACCCGTTCAACCGAACTTCTATGATTGTGGACTATATCTGCTTCATTTCGCGGAGACTTTCATGAGTGATCCGGTTAAATACGCTCGAATAATCCGAGTGCGTCAGTTTTCCTCTGTTAGCCAGACATTACTGATGATGAAACGTGTTCAGACACGAGGGAAGGGGCCAGTCGAGAGTCGGACTCGGAAGGGTGACTGGAAATATAAACAGGCAGTTGATATGCGTGACCGATTTCGAGCAGAGATCGAGAAACTCTCGGCCGAATGGAGGAAGGACCGCGCCGAGAAGGAAGAAGCGAAGCGAAGGGAAGCCGCCGAGGGAGGTCCGTCCATAAAAATCTCTGAATCGTCAGACGATGAAATCAACATCGTCGAATCGACCTCAACTCCAGCTTCAAACAAAACAAAGAAGCGAGGTAAATGGAAGTTGTTGAAGAAGGATACAGACGTGATGCGGTTCAGGTAGCTCGAAATTTCAAAGGGTTATTTGTCTCCCTATGGCATGTTTATCTTTCTTTTCCTCTGCTTTATCTACATAACTTACCCGACTCACGTATTCACCGTGTCCGTATACTTATTCGCATTCGCATTTAGACATCTTACTCAATGAACTTAAGTAATCATGCATTGTAGATCTCGGAATCAGCCTATATTTTGAATTGCATATAAAGGTCCAGGAAGATCCTAGAACTCGTTGTGAATATTATCACAACTTCGTAAAAACCAATGAACACAGAGAAAAGAAACCCTACGGATCGATAGCAGTAAAGCAGAGTTTTTTTGCCCTCTCGGAGTGGCGTTTACTTTGCCATTAGAATTAATTCGGAAAAACAGGATTTTGTTCGAACATTCGAACAAATAATATACAGTTTCTACTTACAGAGGACTCGAAGATCACAATGCACACATCCACATCCATACCTTGTATTCCGCATTACCCATATTGAGAGGATAACCTCACGTCCTCTGGGACACCATCAACGGCCGGAATCTTATCTTGCATGGTGCGACTGTGACTTGGAAAAGTCGGAAGAGGTACATGGTCTACAGACCTGACAGAAGTCTGACGGGAGGTGGTAAGGGTGTCTTGTCCATGTCTTTCAAAAAGGGGATCATTCGCGAACGGATAGACGGTCAACGAGATAAGACTGAGCATCGAAGGGTGGCCAGATTCAACCTCTGATGAAGCACGGATAGGCTGTCGAATTATCAAGTGTGGAGGAGAGGGAAGTTCATCTGGAATAGAAATTGAGGTCAGAGACACCGGTTCGGTTGTCTGCATACTGGTTTGATTTGGATGAACCGCTACTATGTGGGGCATTCTTTCAAGTTTGAGCGAGTGCAGTGAAATGGTGTCATCATCGAAGTCACGGTCATGTGAAGATGTCCTGCCTGGAGCCTGCTGATCGTCTGGAACAGGCTGTGACCACGATGCCATGGTGGTCCCCGAAGTGTGTTTTTTTCGGGTGGAAGAAAGGCCCCTGAAGAATGTTTCATCGTCCCTCAAGAGAGTAGGCGTGGACAGCGATCGATTTCCCACAGGATGAGAAGGTTGGTCCTTCCTAATGAACACACTGGAATAGACATCGGCTCGTCTGCGCCGTCGTTTACGAAAGATGAAGAGCAGCAATAAGAAAGCGACCACCAAAACACCTCCAACAGATATACCAATAATGGCGGGCCTAAAATGATGCATCAATAGTGTAATATCGTTGTTTTATGGAAGGACATGCATAGAAAGGCTGGTCGACGTGCGGCTTGTAGTTGCTAAGCAATCCACGGGGCTTGAGACATCTCCGCTAACTAGACCGTTGTTGAGTGTTCATCTTGTTGGAAGCCTACGAACAAAACACACCCGTCATGATCGCAGAGCTTGCGTTATGGCCTGCACCATCATCAAAAACCAAAACCACTTCTTTATTTCGAACAAAACTAAGGAGATAGGTCGCAACTCCTGTCGCAGTGTCGTCGCTTGTCGATTTCAAGAGTAGAGAGGGCCCTTCAGGATTGAAAAGTCTGACAGTCGGGGTTTGAAAGATAGCAGTACGATTGTACTGTAGTGTAAAGTTCTCACACTGTGAGACAGTGTTGGTGTTCAGGACGTAGTCGCTTCCTGCCCTACCATCAGATTTCACAAGACATGATACATCTCGACTTGGCGATGGAAGAACCCGTACAATATCAGATACTTCTGCGACACTGCTGTGGTTGGCATCATCGAGTGATGCAATGAAGTCTGTACCAGCCGCAAATGGGACAAAAGTTACATTAACGCTGTTGAGTGTCGAGGAGGTATTGGTGATAGGTATGAAGACTGGCGCGGAGCTGAACGGCACCAAGGTTAACCACGTTGGAGTAGCGTGAGGTTGCCCAGTGAGTATAAAGGATACCGGTTCACATTGTACAACGTTTGAAAGCTGTATGGTGATAGCTTCAGAGGTAGAAATGACTACCCGCGGTCCCAGAGCCAAGACGACGCTGAGAACCTGCACAGCAAGAAAGAGAACCATGGCCTAGGACAAGAAGGCAGAACCCACTGCGATCGTGGATTGTGGACTAGCCACAAGGAAGGAACAGCTGGATACGGTTGAAGCTTTAAGATCAGACTTTTGTAACCTGGAGAAACCATGCACTCTGCCCACTCTGCCATTTTTGCTATCTCCAGCAGCCAGATTGGGCAAGAGTCAAATGATGACCTCGTTATAAGATCATCGACCTTACCGACGACTTTCGAAGAACGCATCTGGAGTTACCGAGATGGATCATTGATTGCAATGATCGACGAGGTAAGTACGCGCACGTGACGCATTTGCTCTTGACCATGATCCGGTTCTTCTCAGTTTCTCGACGAATTTCGCGCCAATGGACAGCAAGAGGATTGGCAAGTGTGGCGGGAAGTATTCCAAACTCGATACTTCCAATAACGTCGAACCTGGAGTTTTTCAATTCTGTTCGGAGCGATGGGCTAATACCTGCATATCGTGTGCTGGACGGTTCTGGGAAACTCATAGATGGTGCTGAGCTCCCTGAGGTCATTTTCCATTCTGTGACTCATATACACATATGAACTAGTTTCTAGGTTGATGAAAAGCTTGCGCATAGGATGTATGAAAACATGCACCTCCTTCCTACCTTGGACAACATTCTTTACAATGTTCAACGTCAAGGCAAGATATCTTTCTATGTCAGCGCTATTGCCATATTTCATGATAATATGACTCAATCCATCTATAGATGACTTCTGTAAGGATGAGTAGTTTTCAATGGACCTCGGTTGACATTGTCACATGTTAGTATGGAGAAGAAGCAACAGTTATTGGTTCAGCGGCTGCTCTGGAATCAGATGACGAGTAAGCACAGACGCACCGTTCTTGATGAAATGGCTGACGCATGCTTCGTAGAGTGTTAGGTTAGTTAAGCCAGTCATCAACGCGATTCGCATGACCTGAGGAACATTCGAAGGTCAATATCGAGAGATGGGAGTTCTCTTGTGGCGTGGCTTCGGCGTCGATAACGTTATGGCTCAGTGTTTCGGTAATGAAGAGGACACCTCGACCAAGGGCCGTCAAATGCCCGTTGTAAGTCAGCAGACTACAGCATCGTAAATTGCACTTATAAAGTCATTTTACAGCACTTTGGATCTCCTGAACACCATTTTCATACCATTTCTTCGCCTCTCGCTACCCAAATACCTCAAGCCGCTGGTGTAGGCTACGCGCTTCGGCGAGATCCATATCGCAGGGGGAGGTCTATAGCTGCATGTTATTTTGGTGAGGGTGCGGCATCGGAAGGAGGTCGGTCAATGCTGCCTTACCCAACAAGATATTTCCGCATATTTTCACTTCCTTTCAGACTTCCATGCAGGATTTATGCTTGCTTCCACTATTCCATCCCCGACGCTGTATATCACAAGGAATAACGGTTTTGCAATCAGTACTCCTAGCACTGAGCAATACTACGGGGACGGGATCGCGAGCCGTGGACCAGGATATGGCATCGACACGGTCAGAGTCGACGGCAACGACGTCCTAGCTGTTCTCAAAGCTGTTCGAGAGGGCCGAAAGCGATGCTTAGAGCAAGGACGTGCTGTTCTAATCGAGGCAATGAGCTATCGGTAAGTCACAATACAAGTGTCATGGAGATGTCTCTTACCTACATACGCTAGTGTTGGCCATCATTCCACTTCTGATGATTCCTTCGCATATCGCGCACGCGCGGAAGTTGAGGATCGAAAACGTATAGATAATCCTATAGTTCGGTTCCGACTCTTCATGGAATCTCAGGGATGGTGGAACGCGTCAGCGGAGGAAGAGCTGAAAACGCGGCTCAAGGCTGACGTCATGAAGGCTTTCAAACGAGCGGAATCCATCAAACGAAATGAACTGGGTCAACTCTTCACGGACGTCTACGGCGGTGAAGAACCTTGGAACCTTGTCTGTCTTTTTATATCCGGTCATTGTTATGAATGCTGACTTGAAATTGCAGAAGGAGCAACGCGAAGAGCTCACAGATTTGCTGAAGAAGTATGGGGAAGTCTGGGAGCCGTGGAAAGCGGAGTTATCCAAATTCAAGAATAACGGGCAGGATCTTCTCAATCCTTAGACTGCTACTGCACTTGTATAACGTTTTGTAACATTGCTGTACGCGTGTATTCTAGATTTCAGAACTATCATTCGTATACTGTACATATTGTAACATCGCCTTTCATAATATTAAAGAGGTTTGAAAGAATTGCTAGTAGCAATACAACTATCAGATATGATTGCAATTCAACAGGATGCAGAATTATAAATAATCGTCCATTCCCATGACCAAAGTCATCTCAGCGGTCAGGAAACCTATCTGTCTATATAATCCTTTTGGGAGGGTTTAATTCCTAACTAGCCTTTGGATACAAATTTTACAATACGAAGGATACTAATACATGGAGACATGGTTAATGTCCATGCCCAAGGACCAAGCTCAGAACGAAGGGGATGAGCATCCCAACGGCTATGTGGAATACACGTGTAATAGGTCGCATATCTCCCATAGAAGAGGCTGCGCGGTGATCGGACACTGGCTGAAGGACAGTCGCGACATACAGGAAGGTACCACCCTATGACAGTCGAAGATCAGAGGGGCGTAAAATAAGTGCTCTTAAACTACGCACCGAGACGAGGAGGGCGATACCAGTCCAATTAGTGTCGCCATTGTCGAAGAATGAGAACAGAAGATAAGATGCTACGGCACTGACGGGCGTTGAAGAGGCGAAGACGATAAGGTATTTCTTGCATTTTGGACGTGGCAGGGAGATTGCGAGGAGGGCGGTGGTAAGTGCCAAAGAAGTCGGTGCTATGGTTCATGTGAGGAACAGCAACGAAAGGTAGAAAGACACAAACCTTTGTGTATGATCAAAGCCAGGAATACAATTAGAGATAAACTCGAGGATATGCTCGACTTGTCTTTGGCGAGAAAAGAAGCGCCCAGAGCGAGACCGTCCGCAAGTCCGTGAATGACCAAGCCAAAAGTGAGAGAAAACGCCCGGCCAGTAGGGATTTGAGCGTGAAGGTCGTTCGAGGAAACAGTCGAGGAAGAAGTCGGTGGCTGGCTATATCCGGGGCGATCCAGCCCTTCCTCTTGCTCAAGCTCTCCAAGTTCTGCATCAAATTCGACTCCAACGGACTTCTGAGTAGCATCCTTCTTGACAGTCTGTAGAGCCAGGTCGTGGTCAATGTGGGCATGAGCATGCGGGGAGACAAGTTGTTCTATGACGAGCATGAACGTGAAGCCAAAGAGGAGCGATAGGGCAATTGTGGAAGTCGGCACAAGACCTGGGCTAGCTTCTACTGCTGCTTCTATGCCTCTAGCCATGCTTTCAGTGAAACGGAGAAAGAGCGGCCGGAGACATGGCCACATACTCGGGTATGATGACTCCAAGAGCTGCGCCAAGTAAGAGTCCAGTTCCCACAGCAGACAGACGTTCAAGGTAGGTCTCTATTGAATAAGCGTTAAATGACGTGCTGGCTTCGTGCAGCAAAAACGTACTGGAAAAAGCAATAGACAGAGGAAGAATACCACAAGCAAAGGAAGTTGCTCCGAGCAGGATGGACATCACAACGACTAGTGCCAACATTTTGGCGAAACCTTGGCCCAAGAGCGCTGTCAAGGGTATAAATGTAGTATGATAGCGTCTGGATTCAAAGTCGATTGATGTAAGGTTGTGGCAAGACGAGGGAGAAGTTGGAGACGCGCAGCATCCATGATCAAAACACGGAGTTGATGAGATGCACGTGGTTTTGTGGCGCTCAGTGACCAGGAGTAGCGTCGAGTTCGCATGGAATGATTTACTATCATTCATTCCACTCATTTAACATTCGCAAAAGGATATACATGGACGTTAGCAACGTCTAGATGGACACTGTTGGAATATACAATGCCAAAAATCATGAGGACATTTTCATGATGACCTATGAAATTTGACTCGCGCTAGCGAGGCCGTCGTTCCCACGAGTTCGACGTGTGCTCGAACTAGTCATCATGAGATGGACTCATGGAATCTATCAGCCCCATAGCGCGCTACTATACCTTTATGTTTTTTGATTCGGATTATGACAGCAAAATTTATCTAAGTAGTGTTAGAACTGCTAACACAGGAAATAGCCGAGGACCAATTGCAGAAAGTTCAAATTTAATTTAAGAGTGTTTGGATGATTCGGAGGTCGCAATTTGATGAGACGGTTCCCCATGGAGAAATAAGAGAGAGAATCAGACGTGGGGAACTCACTTGGTTTGTATCTCATTAAACATTCCGAAGACAAGGATGATGTCTAGAATCGTGAACGTTAATCTATGCACAACTAAAAGTCGCCGACGGCTTCGACAATGTGCCTGTCGTGACTTGATGGTAAAATGGAAGATAAAGCCAAGGTGACAAGGTCTACAGATTATTCAAGTCGGGGCAGTCAGCGGACGCTATGTTGCATGAGCGAGTGACTCCAATGGATGTCAGCTGGTCGATATTATGGAATTTGTGTTGATGTCTGTGTCGTCAATTTGGACATAATCAAGGGACTTGACAATCCCAAAGCGTATAGGAAGTAGCACTGAGTTAGCTGCGAAATTTGGATAACACCGATAAGAACCTCAACGGCGAAGGAAATCGAGACGCTTCGTCAAAAACTTTCTAGGCCATATTCGAGCTCGATGATGGATCTTTTGCGCAACAGATGTCCTTATGAGGATCCCCATCACATCACAAAAGAAGTAGAATGGTCCAGTGAAAGTGGCTCACCAGAAGGTTACCAATAGATGTCTACAGCTTAACCTCCCGGTGAAAAAGGAGACATTGGAATCCAAGACGTCCGGTTCTATTTGACCTCGATCGACCAACAAGTTCTGTATTGTATTCAAGTTGGGATGGCTCCATAGAATAGAGTCAGGAACATACTTCGCCCATCGAACTAGACCTACAGTGCGACTGACCTGCTTAACTCGATGATAGCTTTTGTGCCTCCAACTTCGCTTTTCTCCTCCCTCCCATCATTAAGTCGACATAATCTGCACCACCCAGGAGTCCTTTGCCAGAAGAGCCAGAATTGCTTTTCGCAGTCTTCCCTTTCAAATTAGCCTTCTTCTTCGCTGCCTGCACCTGCGTTTGAGGTGTCGAGGCAGACGGAGCAGCAGTCGTGCTATGTCCGCCGGAAGACTTTACTTTTTTCTTAGGAAGATTTAGCAGCCTAATCACACATTCAATGAGGTTAACCTACCATTCGTTTATGAAGCTTTGCACTCTTTCCCATAACGGTCTCCAGACACTCTGTGAGGTCGTTGAAAGGATTGATCTTACAGCTTACTACCTAGTTATGTAATACTCTCCACGTGGTCGTTGTACCTTAGGGCCTCACTCTCTTTTCCAGACACCAACTACTCTGGAGCTCGCTGTTTTTTTCGCAACGACTCCAGCGGAACATTGGTAGTCAATGCCTCAAACTCGAAGTCAGGCCCATAATGCTGAACACGCAGATGGGGCGCACTCTCATACTGACGCACTTTCTTTGAGTCTTCCAGAGGATGTAGACCTGGAAGCTCTTTCAGAACTTCTTCCAGACACCAACATTACTTCGCCCTCTTCGGACACCATTATTTCTGTTTATCGACTCCTTCTCGCGCAGGCCTTGGAGGGCCGTTCAATTGCACTAGAGCTTGATGAAGTACGAGCAGAAATCGACAAAAAGGAAGTCGAGTTGGATCAAGCCTTACAAGACAAGGAGACTGCATCAAGAGACCTTGAAGAGGCTTTGGAGAATATTCAGAATGAATTGAAAGAGGTTAAACAGGAACGGGAACAGCTAGGTAGCATTGTGTGCCTTCTCAAGTTCTTTGTGGCGCGTTGACTCTTCTCCGAAGCCGCATCCCAGACTAATCTCCAAACGCAAATCCAAAATCTTTTAAGCTCCCAAAATGCCTCTTCTTCTGAAGCCGAAGCCCTGAAGCGTCGCGTGGAGGACACAGAAAGGGAGAAGCGTGACCTTGTCGTTGTCATTAGCAGACTTAAACAAGACGGGCTCCAACAAGATGGTAGTTGTCGCCATATCTTTCTTTCCTTACTTCAACTCTCATGTGTACCTAGAGGAAATACAAACACTCCGCGTAAACCTCAAAGAAGCACGCCAGGAACATTTGGTACTTGAGTCACAAGTACGGGAACTACGCTCCGGAGAAACTGCTACTAAGGTTTCAATTTCATCGTTTTGTTGCCAGTCTTCCAAGCTAATGCCTTCCCGTAGTTCAAGATTGAATCTCTCTCCCAACAACTTCAGTTAGCACAGGCGGAAGCAGAAAGGACTAACAGCGAACTCACTGCCAAATCTGAAGACTTCTCCAAGTATCGGCGCGAAAAGCATGCCGAGCTGGCTAACGTGCAAGCATCACTCGATGCGCTTACTGAAACTCATGCCGTTACCCAATCTTCCCTGAAATCACTGCAGTCCAGCCATACAGCTCAAAACCATCAACTAACTCAAGCTCTATCTCGAGTACAGAGCCTGCAAGGTCAATTGGCGGATCAGGAAGCAACCTATTCCAGTGAGGCAAACAGCCTGAGGAGGTTGGTGACCATGTTGGAAGACAGGGAGAGGCAGAATAAGGCGATGCTGGAAGGATTGGAGAGAGAGTGGGATGAACATAGAGAGAAGTTTGCTCAGAAGGAAAGTATCTTGAAGGAGGAAAGAGAGCACGAAAGAAAAGCACGCGAGGTTGCGGAGAAGAAGGCAGAGCAACTGGAGGCCGTCCTGAACAGGATGGAACGTGGAGAGTTACCGATTTCTATGCGTGGGACACCTGGCACACCATTCAGAACTCCCAGCTCTTCTGATCTCATTGACGGTGGCATGCTAAGTCTTAGCCCTACTGTCGCAATGGCAAGCAAGACGCAAAGAAAGGGAAAGGGTTTCACAGAAGTTTATGCAGACTATGTGCGTTTGCAGGAAGAGTACGCAGCAAAGTGTGCCGAATATGACCACATGGACCGCACATTGGCATCTGTCCTTGGCCAAATTGAGGAGAGGGTATGTCCAATAAACCTTCGCGACTTCTTGCTTATATCTCGTAATAGGCACCAATCCTCTCCCAGCAACGAATTGAATATGAGCGGCTGAAATCTGAAGCAGCACAGTTGGCTTCGCAGCTAGCTCAAGCTATCAGCGACCGCGATGCGCAGGCAAAACTTGTTTCGGATAATGCCCAAAAACTTCAGAAATCGACTCGCGAAAACGAACTCCTTCAAAAACAACTTGACGATCTTGGCCGCCAGGTGCAAGCCTTACTGCGTGAAGTAAGTCGAAGGGACGATCCCACGATACCTTCCGACGAAGATCTCGACGCCATGCATGTCGTACCTGCTGAGGACACGGAAGCCGTCATTACCAATCATCTCGTGCTATTTAAGTCGGTTGGAGGATTACAGGAGCAGAACCAGAAACTACTGAAGATCGTTCGAGAGATGGGTCGTAAGATGGAGGCTGAGGAACGAGATTATCGGGAAGCCATGGAGCGCGAACAGGCAGAGGCGATTCAGGAGGCACATGCGGCTATCCAGGACATGGTGTCGCAATTAGACATGCAAAAGAAGAGCAGTGACAACCTGATCAAAGCCTATGTCAAGGAGCGTGATGCCCTACGAGATATGCTTGCACAGGAGAAGGCCGGTAAAACTGTTACAATTAATGGCGTGTCTGAGCAGGAGAACGTTACTTCAGCATCTGCTGACATTATACAGGAGCTGGCGGACACTCAGAGCCAATTTGAGGCATATCGTTTGGAAATGGGCATTGACACCGGCAATCTCCAGAAAGCACTTGCTGCGTCCCAGAAGGAGGCTAGTGGGCTAGCGGTCTCATTGGCCAAAGCCAATGCCCAACTGGAATACCTCGCAGGTAAGTTACGATTTTTGCTTTTTCGATTAATGCTTCATCTTCATCAAAGAACGTCATCGCACGGATCAGGATCAGCTCAACAGACATGACCGAGATCTTGCTGCACTTAACAAGCGCTATCAAGATGCATATGATCGTTTCACCCGCGCTGAAATCGAATCCAATCGGGCAACAGAGGAGCTGCAGGTGGCCACTGGACGTCTCGAACAGTTGCGAAACGATTGCGCGAATCTCAAGGCAGAGAAGAAGATCTGGGAGGTAACACTCTTTCATCACTTCCAGAAGCACGTTTCTTATATCTTCCTAGGGCATACAAAATCGTCTTGTTGAGGAGAACAAGACATTAGCGCTGGAACGCTCGAAACTATCAGATTTGATGTCCAACGTTCAGAAGATGCATAATGATCTCGAGCGTTCTGGTGAAAATGATCGTCGCAGGCTTGAAAGTCAGTTGCAGGGCCTAGAAGGTCAAGCGTACGTGTGATCTCTTCTACTTGGTTGGATCAACACTTATCTTCCTTAGTTCGGACCTGCGTGTGCAACTATCCCAGGAGCGAGACAATGTTCGCCACCTAAATTTGCAGAAGGAGATTGAGCTTAGAGAGCTTCAAATGCGCATCGACAAAACCGTATGTCCCTTCGTACATGGTTTGTTCAATCATTTCATATCATCGTTTCCAGCTTCAAGAGCACTCCAAGACTCGAGAGGCTCTCGTCGGTGCCGAGACTAGCAAGAAACATCTTGAAGAACGCGTGGAGGAATTAACGAGACAACAACAAGGAAACGAAGAAAAACTCGCAGTTTACGAGCGCCGTTCAAGTGGTTCCAATGGAGTTGGTCCATCCTCGCACTCTGACCTCACTCACGAACAACAGTTGGAGGCCGAGGTAGCAGAGTTACGGTGTGTGCTCGTCTATCAACACTTCTGGCTTCTTTTGATTGCATCAGGTCATCTCTCCGGGTGACTGAGGTTGATCTTGCCACTGCACGCAATCATGTACAGCAGTTCCAGGAGATCAGCCGGGCTAATGAGGAAGCTCTCGCCAATTTGAACAACACCTACGACGAATACAAGATGACTATGGAAGGGCAGATAGCACGCCATGAGGTTTGTAAAACCTTGCAGTCTGATATTGGCCCGTTAATCTTGTTTTCAGTCTCAATACCAAGCTTTGAAAGAGAAGCTGCAAGCCGCAGAAGGTCAACTGACAGAGTTGACAGCTAAGTACAACGACCTTCAGAAGTCCTTTGACGCTGAACGAGTCACGTGGGCCAATGACAAGAAAACTCTTGAGGACACCATTGTGGATATGAGTACCTCAGAGAAGAATTCAGAAAGCGATCGTACTTCACGTGAGAATGAAGTACGGCAACAGGAAGAACGTGCAAGGGTGTGCCAGGTCACCCGTTTATCTCATTGAACATCGCTTGATCTTGATTTCGCAGGCGGCTGAAGAACGATACTCAAACGAAGTTATCGCACATGCTGAGTCAATGAAGACCATTGAAACCTTGAAACGAGACTTGGTTAACGCTCAGGCTATATCGAGGGACAGTCTCACAGCAGCAGAAACTGCCAAGGTCAATCTGGCTACTTCTGAAAGTAGTTGGAAACATCAGAGGGAAGCTCTAGAGAAGGAGATTGTAGACCTGACTGCGCGGTATAGTTACTCTCCCCCTCGATCTCGCCGCGAATTAAACATCTTTCTCAGTACTCAAGACCTCAACTCTCAGAATGCTCTCCTTCACAGTCATCTTGAGTCTGTCAGCAAACAAGCTAACAGAATTAAGTTAGCAGCCGAATCATCTTCCTCTGGCAGTGGGGAAGGCGACGGTCCTGGCGATGTGGACACCAAACTGTCTGAGCTTCGCTCAGTCGTTTCGTACTTACGTAAAGAGAAGGAAATCGTCGACCTTCAACTGGAACTTAGCAAGCAAGAAAACTCACGACTTAAGGCTCAAGTCGACTACTTATCGCAGAGCTTGGAGGATGTCAGAGCAACCCTCTCAGAGGTTTGGTTTATGCATATCTTTCGAACGTGGTCTCATCCTCAGAATGCAGGAGCGTGAGAAGGCCGTAGAAACTGCTGCATCAGCTGCACAGCACGCGGAACTTCTTGAACGAATTAATCAACTCAATCTTCTTAGAGAAAGTAATGCTACACTCCGAGCAGACTCCGAACGTCATGCTAAACGAGCTCGGGAACTTGACAACAAGCTTAAGCAGCTATCACAGGAACTCGATCCTGCTAGGGAGCAGACTCGTCTTGCTCAGGCAGAATTGCAGGCTTGTAAGGCTCAGATTGGTCGTCTGGAGGAGGAAGGTCGTAAATGGCAAGAGCGCAATGCGCAGCTTCTTAGCAAGGTTCGTTTTTTCACTATTCAAATCGCTCGACGATTCTTTTCAAACGACACGTCATAGTACGATCGCATTGATCCCGCTGAAGTTGCTGCACTACGTGATGAAATTGAACTACTCAACTCTCAGAAGGCAGAGCTTGAGAGGCAAAAGGTAGAAGCTGACCAAGCTAGCTCGGGCCACTCGGATTCTCTCAAGGCTGCTGAGGAACGGGTGTGTACTTTTTTCACTGTGCATATCGTTCTTCATAAAATAAAATTGACATCCATCTCTAGATTAAGACATTAGAGGAGAATGTTCGTAAATCAGAGGAGACGACCCAGAAAGTCAGAGATCACGGGAAGAGGAATTTGACCATCTTCAATAATAAGTTAGCCAATGCCGATGCCCAGAAGAAGGCACTAGAAGAAGAGAAGAACAAGCTCCTAGAGAAGGTGAAAGAACTCGAGAAGGCCATCTCTGATCATCAACAAGCTCCGAATGATGCGGCAAACCCAACGGGATCGTCTGAGGAGATTGCGTCTCAAGCTGCAACTATTGTATTTGTGCTTTCTTGATCTTTCTACTTATCCCGCTCACAATACCTAGGCTTCTCTGCTGGAGGAAAGAGATAAATTACTCGCAGAGAAGGCATCGTGGGAGAAACAGCATGCTACTTTGCCTGCTGACTCTACCACTACGGATGAGGCAAAATTAGCCTGGGATGTTGAAAAGGCTTCTCTACTCCAGGCTCGTGACGAAGCTCTTACAAAATTGAAGGTTTGTCGATCCTGACTAAATCTGTGACATTGTTTTATTTTACGTGATAGGTTGTGAGCGACGAAGCTGCGAAAGTGACTGAAGAGGCCAAGAATTTCAAACGTCAAAGTGTACGATGATAATAAATACCCTAGGGTCTGACTGATTATCTTACAGGAGAAGTTCCAGGCGAGAATTGGCGATATGATGAAGGCCAAGGCCGCCGAGGAAGAACGGCAAGCTGGTCTGCAGAGTTCTGGACCATTGTCGGAGGAAGCTGCTAAGCAGCATGCGGAGGAGTTGCGAGCTTTGGAAATGAAACTTGTGACATCACATCAGAAAGAGCTCGCAGCGGCTCGTGAAGCAGCTGCAGCTGAAGCACTTCTGAAAGCGAAATCCTCTGAGGACAACAAGAACGAAATTGCCTCAGCAGTGTCGGCTGCAATTGCTGAACACGAAAAGACATGGAGTACCAAGCAAGCTACGGAAATCGAGGCCGCTATAGAAAGGGGTAGGATGGAGCAAGTCGCGAAAGGAAAATTGAAGGACGCCCAACTTGTCAGGGCACAGAAAAAAGTCAAGGATCTTGAAGCGCAGATCCTTGAGTGGCGAACTGCTGGACTGATTCCTGAAGCTGTACCGGCGACACCAACAACTACCACAGCACCTTCAAATCCCATCACGTCCAATGCTCCTGCTCCTCCAGCTGCGAAAGCAACTGCCGCTACTCCTCTTCCGCGAAAGCCGTCATTAGGACCAGCATCTACAGGAACTGTCGTACGTGGAGGTGCTGTCCCTCGAGGAACGAGGGTTCCACCACGAGGTGGAATGGGACGCGGAGCTGCTCCGAGGCCAGCAGCACCTGCCGCAGCAGCTGCCGCCGCCGCCGCTTCGACTGGGGGTGTGTCCATCATGGGTGCCGCCAACAAGCGTCCTCGTGAGCCGGAACCTCCCGCCTCTGATGATTCTCTCGCAAAACGACTAAAGCCTGCTGAGGGAACGACTACTCCAAAACCTCCTGTAACGATTCGGCGACCTGCCCCAGGACCTCCGGCATAAACTTATTGCTGACTTGTACTTTGTAACTTGCATTTGTATCATATCATCTTACTATTGATTGCGAAGCTATGTTATTTTTCTGAGATTCCCTTTCGTGTGGCAAAGTAAAAACATTGCCATCTGCTGTCGACCGAGAAAAGCATCAAAGCCGTTGCCCCGGTATAGATTGAGTCTGCTCGCTCGCATGGGAATTAATAAAAGCCCCAAATCTTGAGTCGTTGCGCTGAATGGAACAATTCCCGCTTATCTACTATTTATGAGTCTTAACTTTGAAGTCAGAATTTCCGAGCTCGGTAGGTGTATACTTCCGACTTGTGAACATAGGGTCGATGTCTAGCTCTCTGATCAACAGACTCTGATTAGATCAAATGATCAAAATTTCTTCCTTTGGCGCTAGTATGGTACTTTAACACTCTCCTTTTCCTTCACCTGAGCGGAAACAATGGCCACTTCATCTAGAGTCTTGTCAATCAGTGGGAGGGGTCTCAAGCTCAATACCCGAGCCGATATAGAACCGTTGCTTGCGACTGTCGATCCCACTGTGATTGAAGAAGTCCACTTCGGTGGCAATACCCTTGGTGTAGATGCATCACAAGCTCTTGCAGAATTTTTAACAAAGACCACGGTTCTCAGAGTACGTGTTTCTGACTAATGATGTCTTCTCTTATCAATCCTCTGTTTAGATCGCAGACTTTGCCGATATCTTCACGGGCCGGCTTATCACTGAAATCCCCCCAGCACTCTCAGCAATTTGCGATGCACTGAAGGATAAGACGTCTCTTGTGGAGCTTAATCTTAGCGACAACGCGTTCGGTGGTCGATCTGTCGATCCAATCGTTCCCTTTCTCACAGAAAACAGGAGTTTCCAAATCCTCAAGCTCAATAACAACGGGCTTGGCCCCGCAGGTGGCGTTGTGATAGCTAATGCTCTGCTCAAGTCTGCAGAACTCAGTAAAAATGACGGAAGGAAGTCAAATTTGCGCACTGTCATTTGCGGGCGCAATCGTTTAGAAAACGGTTCGGCATCTGCATGGGCTGAGGCATTTGCTGCTCACGGCACCCTCGTTGATGTGCGTATGCCTCAGAACGGTATAAGGATGGATGGTATCGCAGCACTCGGGCGCGGGCTGGCCAAGTGCCCAAATTTGGAACACATCGATCTGCAGGACAACGTATTCATGGATGATGGTGAAATAACTGGCTTAGAGGCATGGACGGAAGCAATATCGTCGTGGCCCCAATTGCGGATGCTCAACCTGTCTGATTGCTACCTCTCGACCGACGGAGAAGTCCCGATACTTCTCTCTGCCCTTGCCCTTGGCTCAAACTCGAAACTACACACACTACAACTTCAGAATAACAACCTCGAAAGCGAGACGTTCAAGTTATTTGCTGAGAATATCTCGTCGACACTGATGAGCTTGATGAGTTTGGATCTTCAAGATAACGACCAGGAGGAAGATGATGAACATCTGGAGAAGATCGCGCTTAGCATGAAGCAGAGAGGTGGCAAGTTGTTGGCGTATGAAGAAGACCTCGAGGAGGAGGAGGAGGAGGTAGAGGAGGAGAAGGAGGAAGCAGCAGCAGAACCTGTGAAGGAGGAAGCGAAAGAGTCTACAACAGCAGACAAAGCTGCAGATGACCTCGCAGACTTACTCGGTAGAATTGAGATCAAGGCCTGACGGACACCATTACTGCATTTTCGTGACCAGTATCATTATATAGATCGACAGAATTACACTTTACGATTTTTCAAGGAGATACTTTGGAGTAGATCGCGTATACGTAAATCATTGAGCAACATATGCGTCATCATTATTTCTCTCTGTAGATTGACCATTTGCCCATTGACCCCTCTTTCTGTCGCGTGTGTCCAAGAGCACTATGTTGTTCGAACCATTCTTTTATAGACATGTCGTGACGATGGGGAATTAGGGATTGGAAGAACAGCGATCGCTCCAACCATGCCTTTGTGTCTTGATTATCGCACGATAGCTCTCGATAAGCCGATCGAACGATTCCCCAAGATGTATTTCGAAACTTGTTCCGTAGAGAGTGCATGAGTATGCAAAGGGCTCGATGTGACAAGCTGTCACTATTTTGGTCAGATAGTGATAGGGAATTCATGGCTTCTGATAGACCATCTGAATCAGCGAGCACTTTTGAAATGCTCGCTGAGCTACTCAATTCCACGAAAGATGCGTAGTTTCGTGTCCCAAGACTCTTCGCGATCGAGATAATCCATACATGTGCTGCAGAAGTGGCGGGGAGGAAGTCAGAGGGAATAGTTTGAAGAAATTGTCTGAAGGTCCTTTGTGACGGGTATGTGATGAGAAGCTGGTGCATTAAGGAGATCAGTACGGTAACGAGTCGCTTCTTGTGCGGCGGAGGCGTTGTAAGATACAAGGACGGTACTAGATGTGAAAGGACCGCCGTAATTTGTGTTGGAGACTCAAAGACTATAGCAAGATATAAGGATGTCTCGTAAACTAGGAGAAATTGAGATAAGCAGGTATGCTCAAGGCGATTGCATACCTTCCAAGGCAAAGGCATCAGTACGCTTCGACGAAAATATCCCTTCCCTTAGTTTTCCTGGGCACGATGATCAGGAAGACCGTGACTGCCATGAATGGATGGCTCACTAAATAATATAAGGACGTTCTCTTGCGCGTTTATGCGAGCTGTTGTGTCTTTCTCAATTTCTGCGAATTGTTGTGGATGCCTCAAAACGTCATCGACCTTAAAACACATCAGTGCAAAGTTATCGTATAATGAAGCACAGCGCATACTACCTTGTCCTGTAAAAAGCTTCTATACTCTTCTTGCACCCTGAAATTTTTCAATCTGGGGTCTTGCAGTCTATCACAACGGAGATGCCAGGCGAATCAAGAAGAAACCTCACGTATCCCCGTCCTTTTGCAACCCACTGCTCCTACTAATAGATGCGATATGTTCCATCTGCCCTCTCGGCGATGCAGAGGATTTATAACCTTTGGAAACCCCTCTACCCCTCCCCCTATTCGTAGACTTAGATGCCTGATTTCCCCAAGTTGACATGGTTATGGGCAAGTTATGGGCAGAAGCCAAATAGAACCGGCCCGCATTGGTCCGGTAGCAAGATAGATATTGCGCTTTTACTATGCAATCACTAAAAGAGAGAGCTGAGGTCAGTATGATCATCTCCTCCATACCCGCTACAATACTCTCACCAAAAGATGTTACACTGCGAACCGGACCACCGACGAGGCAGGAACTGCTGGTCTACTATCCCGCAAAGTTCACTTGGACACAGCTCAAGACTTTTGTGAACTCTGGGTATTCCCTGGTCTGTTTCTTGACTATCCTTCTGCTTCTTGACACCAAAGTACAGTGACCTTGGGCTTCTTAAACGAGACAAGAAGCTTCAAGCAAGGTACGACGAATGGGCCGTAGGTATCAAGGCAGAATACGGTTCCATTAGTGCGTATGACGTGTAACGGCTCTGATATTTGAAGCTGAATGAACTTTTGGACAATCTGTAGTCAATTATCTCACGAACTTCAGACTACAATGGGGAAAACGTGATACTTTGTCTCTGCTAACTTCAGCCCTAGACGTAGACGAGCCTGAGTTACCGTCTCAAAATGGAAGCATCATGAACGGACCCCCACCACTTTCCAATGATGCGCCCAGGTATTTCACTCGCAATACTCCCCGCGAATACTTGAGCATAATTCAGAATGACTGGCCTTATTCTGGCACGCTCTCTTTGCTTTTGAGCATCGTTCTACTTATGACACATGGCGACAGTTCCGCCCGAAATAGAACATACCCTAATCTGGACTCGCTTGCCGATTTACCATGAAGATCTTGTGGCGAAATGTATATCAACACGTGTAGAACAAGATGGACTTTGGGGATTTACGGGTTCTACCTCCCCACCACCCTCTCCTTCTACACTCCATTCGTGTCTGCCTGCCCTCTCTGACTGGGGTATCACAGTCGACAGGCTCATTAGATCAGCACCGCCAACTGCAGAAGAAGCAGAATTGCTTCGACGTGCAGGAGAGGAGATTCAAGAGTTCGTTAGAAATCGCTGGGACGAGTTACTGTGGGAAACTGCCTGGTTCGTAAACCCCCCGGTAAGATGTTTCACTTGCTTTCTGCCCTTTTAAACTCATACGAATTGCGAGCAGAGGCTACAAAGTGTCCCAGGTCTTGCTCATATTCATGTCTTTGCACGCCAAAAGCATTGAGGTGGCGCTAGATCAGCCAATATCGAAATTGAATTGTTGAGTAGTTGCATGGCCTGCAACAGACTGTGCACACAAGCCCTAGATTCTTAAACAAACAAGTAGATCACTCTGTCGCGGTATGTTGTCTGGATGTAAACAAAGTAGACTGTGCTAGCAAGTGTTTTTCTGATTTCTTCCGGACAAATGGCACCTTCTGGACTCAAAACCCGATCAAATAATCAAAGTGTATATTTGTAGGCCGACTAGCTCAGTTGGTTAGAGCGTCGTGCTAATAACTTGTATGTTATACGCGAAGGTCTTGGGTTCGATCCCCACGTTGGCCAAAGTAATTAATCTTTTAATGATCGTAAACTTGTGTTCTTTTTATTTTCTATTTTCTCTTCGATTTCACCTATCGAGTTCAGGAAATGATGGAAAATGACCCACTACTAGATATAATCTGATCTTGCCTCTTTCAAGTTGTATGAGTGCTGAATGCATACTGCAAGTCTCTAGGGTCCGATGCTATATGTTTTCTCATGTTCTCCCGAAATTTATTTCAAATCAGAGAGGGACGACACATGAGTTTGCACAACTTACGGTGCATTACGCCAAACACCACCGGTGCACCCTGTGTTAGCTTCACACCTCCCAGACTTTAATAGATCAATAACTCAGAGAGTAACAAACCCCACATGTGACTTGCATTAATTCCTATCACTTTGGTATGCTCCTTCCAATTCTCGATCCTTGCAAACTGTGGTCACCCTTCACGATCCAATCCCCAATCCCTAACACAAAAAAGTCCGGAAATTTGATCCAAAGTACAATGAAAGTCCTGGAATATCGGCTGCCTTTGTTCCGTAATATTTTTTCCGCAGATTTGTGTCAAGACAGAAAGCCCTTATTTACCTTTGCTTCTCAAGGTGACGTTTCACATCCAGAACAGTGAACCATATCGGTTGATACCGACAACAATCCTCTCTTTTCGTAAACGTGCTCGTGGAGAAAGTTATCATTCTTGTGACCTCTGATTGTATAAGTGACGAGACCTATAAGATTACACAGTAAAGTATCAAACCCAGTTTCGGTCATATCGCAGAGCGGTAGAGTTTTGACATTGTTTGCATACGCGAAATCTGTCCCGGCGTAAAAGCAGACTTGCAATCGTCGTCCGTGTAATCCATAAAGTTATCTGAAGAATAATTAAACATCTTGAAACACTGAAGTCCAACTGAAGTCGCGGAAAGGCTTACTGATCAAGTCCACGCCACCGCCAGGACATGAATCACGTTGCGTCGGGCACCCAAAATTAGCCACGCTGACAGCAGGCGTGTCATCGACAGAGTCTCCTTGGCCAGTACATCCTCCCTAGGACTCGTCAGACAACGGAGGACCACGTTATACCCCAAGCTCACCTGAAAGGTATGGTATAGTCCAACCCAATGCCCTGCTTCGTGAACCAGAGTCTTTCCGAGGCTGTACTGGATCAGGGAACCACCAGGAAAGGACGAATGTCGGATGATGATTCCATCAAGATCTGGAGCGGAACGATAGTCCCATGGAAATGTGGAGTATCCGAGCAGGGTTGAATTGGGAAACCTTGAAAGAAATCAGAATCTCACTTGTTTACGAAGAAAAGGAGTATAGTGCATACCCTACAGTGAAGACATTGAGGGTATTCATCTCTCCTTGCCGAAATACCTTCTTCAGTAGGTTGGCATCAATACTGATAGATAGATGATAGATGGACTGGTGAGTCTCCATACCAAAGGACATACTCAAAAGAACTCAACCTGTCCTGAGTTATACCCTCGAACCAATCTTGGCTGATGATTCTGGTTGTAGACATATGTCTCCAGGTTATACCTACTTCAGCATAATCTTGGTTCAGAACAGCTATTTGTGCATCTATCTGTGCATTTCTGTATGCATTTAGCAGCCTGAACTGCCGTCCTTTTGAAACATCGTTGTCACATACGAAACCCAGCCGCCTTCGGCTGTAGCGTTTGCTGCAACGATATGAAAATAAACATCGATCTCCAGAGAACGTGTTGCAGCACCCGAGTCGTTGAGGGAAACGATATTTTCCTGGAAGCTCTGTTCCGCGACGCGCACACTTTCTTCTGTGGGCTCATTTCCGCAACCGCTTACGTTAGTGTTAATGTTTGACTCAAAAATCTTTGAAAGCGAATTGTACATACACACGAATCGGAAACGAACTTTCGATGGCAAGAGTCAAGAGGAAAAGAGAGAAAAAAGGCGATATCCAGATTAGCTTGCCGGACATAAATGCAGGAAAAGTCTGGGTCGAAAAAAAGAGAGGCTCCAGGCCGGGAGGTATGCGAAGAACTGGTGAAGATGCAAAAGCAAGTCCTTGACGTGCGATGCGTTTCATCTTACAAATTGCGCGAACATGGATACACAGTTGAGAACAAACTGATCTCGTCAGGTTGCGACGACGCTCCGTGATCTTGAAATCAAGAATCATACGTGAGAAGGAACCTGGATAAATGGCCGGATGCTCAGTTAGCGGACCATTGATAACACATAGTCCCGTTGATGAAGGCGTAGCCCACGACAAGCCATGAATCAATCAAAAAGTGCCAGAGTTTTTCGACAAGAGTTTGAAACGTTGAGTTACGGCTCATACTTCAAACATCAATATAAATGATAAAAGATGATGCAATTATTGATTTTCCGAGGCAGGATGGGTACTGATGGGTACTGAGGGGGGCTGGAATCACAGCACAAGAGGATACAAGATACACGGAAAAATAAACCAATTAGTTTCCACGGCTCGCCTTATCAAGGACTAGAGATATGATGAGTTGTATTCGAAACAGAGATGAAGGATGAGGACACACTGCTTTCGTACGCAACTTCGCTGTAATCAGTGCCTTGAATCTCTACGGCAACACCAACGAGACTGCGTCGCAGAGCGTCCTTAGAGGATGCAAAGACCATCTTCTGCTTGATCTTGGCGGTGTCGGGGGCCCTTAGGACGTAGATCAGCTAACATAACAACAGAGACATCGAGAAGGACAAGCTAAAGATACGAAAGATGATCAGAGTCAAAGTATCGCGACATACCAGGAGACAAAGGTAATCTTGTTTCTTTTACCACCATCCTCCTTCTCAAACTCGAAGTCGTAAATTGCCCATCGACATTCTGTTTCGGGCAAGTCCGCGATGAAATCTTCAAAATTAGTGGAGGAAGATGTCTTCTCGACGACGATCTCAGTTGAGTCACTAGACAGCGTGAAGATGATATATTTGTGCGTCTTTTTGAGTTTGAGGGCCTGGAATTCTTCGAGACAATTGGAGTTGACACCAACACCAGAAGCCTGGATTGTGGCTGATTGAGCTTCATAAATATACCCATACTATCGTCAATCTCACCATATCGAGATTAAAAAGCGATGAACAAGCGATGAACAGACGATGAACGGAAGAAAGGCTGAGATGTGGCTGTGAAGTTGAAACAGCTATACGATCATGCGCGTGATCCTCTCTTATCGTGATCAAACGTCAACAGGTTCAAAACTTGCGTGGACTATTGAGCCTTCATGAAAATCATATCCGTATCTAATGTTGCATCGACTACGCAAACACGTCGTCCAGCCATCGCTCATAATTATACTCCGACTCTCCAGCTTTACTGTTAGTACTTGGCATTGCCTCACACAGGTAGTCGATCGCAGATTGAGGAAGGTGTGCAATGCGGAGATCGAGCTCAGTCACGAAAGGCTATACATCCATAAGTTATCCCTATAGCCGACGATCTGCGCAGTACGCACTTTATCGGTCGCGATACCGCGGAACGCTTCGCGCAGCTGCTCGGCCGACGTCTGATCTTCCGTGATGTCAACCTACGAAGACAAAGAGTTGTGAGGACGTGATTCTTGAATGCCGTTTCAACCTTACGAGGAGGTTAATGAAGGCTTCGTATGTCACCGCACCATACGCCTGGGTCAATGTCTCGAAGATAGATATAATATCCTCGTCGATGTAGACAATGCCTAGACTAGCAAGTGCTGCGGTCATTTCAGGCAAACTGAGTGTATTTGTCTCATCCTTGTCAAAGTATCGGAACGCGCTTTCAAATTGTTCAAGCTGCGCCGGAGTCAGATTTGTCATGTTCCTTGACACGATCTGAAAGTCACCGTGAGCAAGCCGAAGACTGCGATGTAAAAAAAAACCAGACCTGGTTATCAATAAAGGCAATCTTCTTCACAACGCTCTGGTTGAGCAATTCGAGTTCAAAACCAAGATCTTGACAAGTAAAGACTGTATAATCATTCTCCTCAACATTCGCTGCTTCACACTCAGCTTCTACACTGGCAACATTGGCTAGAACGTCTTCCAGCGCGGGTAGCCGCGTTTGTATTTCTTGCACCTGCTCTTGTTGAGACTATTGGTATTGCTTTAGCGGAAACTAACACAGATCAGAAACGCAAACGATACCTCGAGGGTGCCTTCGATCGCAGTCAGCTCTATGGAAATGGCATGCAACCGTCGCTCAAAGTCGTTCGCTAAATCTGCGAATTTTTTTCTGAGAGACTCTTTTATCCTAAGGGACCTTGAAGTCAGCCAGCTAATTTGGGAAAGAACACTGGGTGGACATGCTCTCTTATTTGTGCATTGATGGCTCTCGACCTGGTAGCCTCAGCAGCCAAAAGTCGTTTCCAAGCCTCGTCAAGATCGCAGAGTGCTAGTCCGGGCGGGGGAACATACTCTGTAAGTCCATACGTTTTGAGTTTTGTCTGTACATTTCCAAATAAGGTAGCAAGGTCCTGTCGTTCCGTCACCCAAGCTCTTTTTATGGTTTTTTTGTAGGTGGCGAAGTCCATTGACAACTCTTTGGCATCTGTATAGCTGCCGGAGAAAACTGTAGTAGCCCACTGAAACTGAGTCTCAGCTAAAGCGGACAGTAGCTGAACAGATGTCAAGACATATATTGTCTGAACTTGGTGACATGACATACGAGCTTTATTCGACGTTCGTAGTCATTTCTACTGAGCCAAACGGATTGCATGAGTTCTGCAAACTTCTCTACCCGTCGCGAGACTGTTTCTGCCTGATCTGAACCCAAACGTGAATACTCTCTAGCCGAGCGATGTGATTATATCTTACCCATGGAGGAAAAGGCGTGGAAGAAACTAGCGATATATGTCATAACACTCCGCTCGTCCGGGTGGTTAGAATCGCACAGATCCTCTACTTCAAGCAATTGCTGAAAGCGTACTTGACGTCCACATACTGCATATCAAGATTTGAACAAGGCTTACAGGTATATTCAGATGTTTCGCAGCTATTGTGAAAGCGAGAGTGGTATTTCCATGCCGGTCTGTCTAGGTAAACTTACGTTGAGCTTAGCTGAGGAATCTGATGTTGCTGCGGTACCTTGTCCAATTTGTCGTAATCTAAAAGGTCAGGGCGATGCCGGTGAATCAAAGCACACCTGGAACGATCGCCATACGTTTAAGGTTTGAACATATAGAAAGTATAAATCGTAGCGCACGAACAAAGCAAGTCCATCCGACCAGCTCAAAGAGAAATCTTGGATATCAACTTCTTTGTACGGTTCCGTTTTTCGTTGACACCAGAGAAGAAGACCTTCTTTGGCAGAAAGCCCTTCCTCGCTGATAATAAAGTAAGATTGGTATCTCCATTTGTACGAAATACATACCTGATGTCTGCGATAGTAAAACGCAAGATCAATGTCCATATCATACCCAGGATAAGTTTCAAATTTCCGTCAATAATATCTCGAGCCAAACGTAAATAATTCTGGTGTCATATTTCGTAACTTTGGGCTTACCTTCAGGGCCTATGTTTGTCAGCTTCACACCACGAGAAGTAATGAATTCGAGGGCTTTGTTCACATTTTCAGCTTTCTGTACACGCATTCGAGGGTTCTTGTTGTAACGTCCAAGAGAGGTATCACCTAAAAGTAGGTTTGCTAATATTTACAGGCTTATAGATCTGATGCTAATACCCATGATCTCCTGTGGGGACACAATATATATCATAAGTCGGATGTGCAGACCTGAACCAATTGGGCGCACCATGAGTTGAATGAGTCGGACGCCATCGGACAAATCGTTGACCAGAGATGTCATAGGAGGATAATTATTCATCTCCAGCTTAGTATTTAACCTATACAGGCGAGATCAGCATGAGATAGACTGAAAAGTCGAAGAAATAGTACCATTTGCAAAACGTTCGCTCTTGTACACCTCTGGAGCGTGTCTCTAGCGACTCCATTAATCTTCCTCAAAGTCGTGAGATGGATAAAAAGAGGGACGAATGTACGAATGGAGGAGCAGACCAGTGAACAAATACATCACAAACAGACGCGTCAAATTCAAGGTCCGTCAGCGCGTTCATCCACAACGACCATGACCACTCAATTTGACAGGATATACCATGGCCTTTCTTCAGAGATTGGAAGTGCGTCAAAATCTGCTTGTCCCTTAAAATGGTATATCCCTAACTAAACCCTGCAGAGTTTCGCGTGGCAGCAAGTGGTATGGCGTGGAAGGGCATGGACTCGGACGGTGTTGTGGCAATCCCTGCGAATCACATTGACTGGGCGCAATGGATACGCGTCGCCCGCAATTTCCAACTTCGCATAGGGCTGAAGGATGACAAGAGGGAGCATCGCACGGAGAAATTTGACGGTTTCTTGCGAGAGGTGCGTCGAGATGCACCGTGACATGGCTCTTGTTCAAAAACTACATATTCCTCTTGAGGATCATGACAAAATCGCGAGTTTATTGAAAAATCACTTTGGAAAGACCCTTGAGACCAAGGAAATATCTCTAAAAGGCTGGAACTGGGGGACTACAGACTTCCAAGGTTGGTGCATCTAACTCAAGTGTATACGACTCCTGAGACTCGATTTTTGCAGGAAACAATCTGGCTTTTTTAGTTTCGGATAAGACTGCATTCGAGTTACCTCTATCACAGGTGCACAACTCGAACATGGCTGGCCGCAACGAGGTCTCGTTAGAGTTTTCCAGCCTTTCCTCTTCATCAAAAACACCAGCTAAGGGCGCAGGTGACGAGATGGTAGAGATTCGCTTCTACGTTCCGGGTACACAAACAAAGCTCAAGGATTCAGGTTCGGATGCTGAGGGTGATGAGGAGGATGAAGATGAGATCAGTGCCGCGCAGGTTTTCCACGATATGATAAAAGACAAGGCTGTTATCGGCCAAGAGCCTGGAGACTTGATCTTGAGCTTCGAGGAGGTCCTCGTCCTGACGCCGCGTGGTCGCTATGACATGGACATGTATCCTGAATTCTTGCGACTGAGGGGAAAGACTTATGACTACAAAATTGATTACAATCATATTAACCGCATGTTCCTCCTGCCAAAGGATGAACTACATGTTCTGTTCATTGTCAGTCCTCCATCTCGGATTTCGGCTTGATTCTAGTCTAACATCACCCTCGCTGCAGCTTGATTTAAGGTCGCCCATTGGGCAAGGCCAGACTCGGTATCAATATCTCATCATGCAATTCTCCAGAGAAGAGGAAATTACTGCAGAGTTGAATATGACCGAGTACGTCTCATGTCGTAATTCCCAAATCTAGAAACTGAAGAATTTTCTTGTAGAGAGGAGATTGCGCAATATGATAAACTGAAGAAACACTACGAGGACCCTACATTTGAAGTAGTATCAGGAGTCTTCCGCGGTCTCTCAAGGAAAAAGATCATTGGATCTGGAAGTTTCCAGAGGCATGTTCGAAATTTTCTTTACTGTCTGTTATTCTAAATTTTTATATAACAGCCGAGATGGCCATCCTGGCATAAAGGCTAACCTGAAAGCTATTCAAGGCGACCTTTTCTTGCTCGAAAAATACATATTCTTTGTTTCAAAGCAGCCGACTCTCATCGAGATCGCCGATGTGCACCAGGTCATTTTTTCGCGCGTTGGTGCAAGTATGGGAGCTGCCGCGGCGCGTACTTTCGACTTAAAGATTATTACGAAGAGCGGACCGGAGCACAGTTTCACATCTATCAATAAAGAAGACCATGAACCTGTAGAAAATTATCTGAAAGAGAAGAAAATCAAGGTCAAGAATGAGATGGTCCCCGACGCGGATTTACTCTTGGCTGCTGCGGCAGGCGACGATGACGATGACGATGAGATGCAGAGCGTGGAATCGGATGATGACCGCCCTCGTGTCAAGCAATCCAAGGGTGGTATGGATGATGAAGATAGCGAGGAGGATGGTGCGCTACTAAAACTCTCTTGAAGATGTTCTCCTACTGATTTGCGTGTTGTAGAGGATTTCCAGGCATCCGAATCAGACTCAGGCTCTCCTAGCGATAGCGATGATTCGGAAGATGGCGGCGCGGTGACTGCTTCGGACGACAGTGGAGACCGTCAAGTCATGACGTCTAACAAAAAGAAGGCGAAAGGGAAAGGGAAAGAAGCAAGCGACGGCCCCAAAAAGGCGGTAAAGAAGAAAGATAACGCTGGGGAGAGTGATGCAGAGGATGACAAGCCCAAGAAAAAGCCTGCTCCAAAGCCAAAGCCCAAAAAGAAGTCAGACGATGAGATGGATGTTGATGAGGCCAAACCCAAGGCATCCTCAAAACCTAAACCCAAGCGAGACGACGCAATGGATGTTGATGAAGAAGCCAGACCACGTCCCAAGCCTAAACCGAAAAAGAAAGCTGATGATGGTGGGGATTCTGGACCACCCAAAAAGAAGGCAAAAACTTCTGACTGATGCTCGAGAATACATTGATCATATAAACTTATTTCCTGTTACTACTGTGTATTTTTATCTTTAATCGGATCGACTGGCGTAGAAAGAGTAGACGACTTAGGATAATTGTGTGGTCATGTGGGCGTTACAAGTACAAGGTATCAAGCATGAAACGAAGGGATGGATGTGTGGTACACAAGAAAGGTATCAATACAGAAATAGGATGGGTAAGATCGAATTTAGTTGTGCTTGCGCAAAAGAGACCCAGGCTCGAAAACGTCATTCGACTGCAACTGTTGCGCAATCGTCATGGGAGCAACGACACCAGAAATGAGGGGCTGGACCACAGGCCGGTGTGCGGAAGAGGTTTTGCGGGTTCCAGCGCGTGACAGTGTTACTGAACCGCCAGCTGCATTACTGCCACTGGTTGCCTTGGGATTGAAGAGAACGTTTCGTTCTTGATGCAACACGTAAGACTGGAAATGGGTTAGATAATTCAGACAAATTAGATACACTGAACAGACTGACGCGCGCTAGAAGAATGTGTTCCACCCAGGCCATTCCCTCTTTCTCACCGCACGAAAAGATGTGCAGATAATCTGCGGTATTCTCGAAGAAAGAAAGCTTGTCGGTGGACTTGACGGCAAAAGAGAAGGGCCGAGGAGCTTTGTGTAAACGAGTGATGAAATAAGCGTCGAAATTCGAGAGGGAACACAGAAGGACCTCGTCTCGTCCCTACAGTTTTCGATTATTCTTAGGTTAGCGTCGACGAAAAGGTCACATGAGGATGACCAACATTATCTCGTTTCGAGAGCCATAAACAATGCTCGCGGAGTTGTAGCCAGCGTTTGTTCCATTTTCCACGTTTACTCTCCCATTCAACGTAACCGGCGTATGTCGGTGACGCACTCGGCATAGCCTATTTTGCGGGAGCTTTGTCAGTTACATGGAAAGACGTCTGAGTAGTGTAACTGACAGAACGACTGAGCGGAATTGCGAGCGGTGTCAGCTTGATGACAAACGTGTTCATCAACTTGTCCTTATTCCAAGATGCTTGGACGTCGGACAAAAGCTCGAAACTCCTGATGGGACGTTCTGTGAAAGAATGAATGATTGTCAGGAGTGGACGTTCAATCACCAAGAAAGCCGCAGCTCACCCATGCCATAGTCTTGCGCAACCTCCCATACCATCCAATCGCCACTGCCAACCCATCCTTTGAGAGAACCCTGAGCGTCAACCATTTCAATGACGTCACCAGCATTAGTCGAGGGTCCGATTTCAACCATGTTGAAGCGCTGCATGTCACCGATGAACACGCGTTGCTGTACGACTGGACCCCGTGCGGCGGGCGGCGAAGTAGATATAGCGAGCGCGTCAGGTGGAAGTGGTGGGACTGGCGGGCGCGTCGGACTCGTCCGACGAGGTCTCTCCATTTCTGACGAAGATCGCGCTGACCTTGGCTCTGGATATTTCATGAGTTTCCGAGGTTCCTCGCCTGACCTCCTCGGCAATGACGGTCTGGAAGGGTTGTCGTCTTGAGTACGTAATGAGAATGACCGCGGACTCGTGCTCGGGCCTTCTTCTCTTCGAGTCAGGCTACGCCCGAGTTTTCGCCCAGCGTCAATAGGTAGAGGCACCGTGTGCAAGTAATGTTCTTCGGACTTTCTGCTTTCAAAGCGATGGAACGAGCGTGAAGGACGTAATGTTCTGTGATCGGTTGGTGGTCCGGTCGTTGACGATGCAAGGACAGGATATGCAGGGTCTTTCATACCATGGCCGGCACTTCTGGGTCGGCTAGCCTCTTTTCGATTTGATTTAGAAAATGGTGCTGTAAATGATGATGGTTCTCTCGTCTCCACATCCTCAAGTCTTCTTGTAAGGTCTTCAGGTGTGAAAGGCTGTATCTCTGGAGTAGGGACGGCCTTGGGAGGCGCACGGCGTAGGGACCTCGACGCGTGTAAAGCTGCTTCGTGGGAACTTGACATAGGGGCTCTTCTTGAAGGCTCCTCCGCCCAAGGAGGACGCGTTGACGTCACTGCACGAGGAGTCGAAGATGAGCGAGCTCGAGCTGCAGCGCGAGCCGCCCTTCGTTGCTCCCTTTCTTCTTGAACTTGCCGCCGGATTGTGTTTTGAGCTTTGAGAGCATTGGGAATACATCGCGCAAGCGGGACATCATCGTCAGATGATGGGAGTGGAGCCTCTGCCTGTGCGGGTTCACCATAGTCGTCAGTCGACTCCTCGTCAGAGGCAGACGCCTCGGACTCCGAGGGAGTCGAAAAATTGGAACGGTTAATGCGTCTGCGTTTGTCGTCCTCGTCCTCGTCGTCCCCGCGTCCTCCGAATCGAGTATTACTATTTCCGTTGACTCGACCACTCCCGTGATTCCCACTCGCTTGTTTTACGTTCGATCCGCTCGAGTGTTCCCACCTCCCACTCGCTTGCCCATGCACATTTTCCCTTCCGGAACCGTCAACGAGCTCGCCGGACTCGCCAGCATCGTCAACCGGCATTTGAACACTTTCTTTCGAGGGAGACCTGTCTCGGAGGTCAGTTGATGTAG
The DNA here is from genome assembly GCA_017657225.1 of Termitomyces sp. T69sscA. Classification (NCBI taxonomy): domain Eukaryota; kingdom Fungi; phylum Basidiomycota; class Agaricomycetes; order Agaricales; family Lyophyllaceae; genus Termitomyces; species Termitomyces sp. T69sscA. The sequence continues at coordinate 42,150 of JAGGAQ010005978.1, read as the reverse complement.
ATGGTCGAATAGTTCCTGCCGATGTTCCAGGTGAATAGTTCATGTCCGATTTGCTAAATAGTTCTGAGTACACGGCGCTAGCAGAGATGTCACCGCTAAGGGAGTCCAAAAGGTCGTCGGAGGACCAATAGGAGCTGATGATATTGTGGGAGTCGAAGTGAGAGTCTGGGAAAATGAAGTTGTCAGACGAAGGACTAAGAATATCGCTGTCTTCAGCGGATGGAGTGTTGTCGTTAGGGTCGTTGAAACTTGTCCACTGGTATTCGGGTGAACTGATCGAAGAAGAAGACGTAGTAGACGTGGAACAGGAAAGATACAACTCAAATGATGTGATGTAATCATCGTCGTCCAGAGAATCTGAGGAATCCAGGGAAACTTCTGATTCAGCACCGCAGGATAACTCGTCTCGTCCGTTGAGGGACGTTTCAGGTTCCTTACTTGTTAATGTTGATGGATCCTCGTCTCTGGAAGTCGGCGCGTCTTTGTCTGAGTTGTAACCCGGCGAGTCTTCATCTGAGGCGCTATCGGTAGGCGTAGTATGCGACGAGTCCTGGATTGAAGCCTCTTGTGAGGTCGATGATTCCCATGATTCCTCAGAGGATCGACTGGCGTCGAGTTGATCCCATGGCTCGTAGGGCAGCCTTGCGCCGACCCTGCCTTTCCGAACCTAGACAGATAAAGTTAGCACGACATCTAACGCGGGCAATTGCAATGCGCAAGGCACACGTGCCTTTCTTGAAAGAACAACGTTCATGCGGGCGAGAGTATCGAGGGAGGGTAGTGAAGGTCGAGGTGCAAACGCTGGTTTTGAGTACGCTGGACGCGCGCGTCCAGACAGCGTTCTAGACATACCAGGCGCGAATTGTCGACTGCTGGGCGGAGGAGATGAAAGGAAACTTGGCTTGGTATCGGAGGTATGGGGAGTTAAAGGCGACCGAGGTGTCTGTACTGGAGATTGTGATTCAACAGGTGTGATGGCTGTCGGTGTAGGTGGAGGAGTAGGCGATGGAGTGACAAAGGCTGGTACCGTTGAGAGATTTGCGAAAGGGTCATCGTCAAGTAGAAAACCTGGTGGAGGGGAATCTGCAGCAGAGGGTGCTGGTGTGATATTGATAGAATCGGCGTCATTCGACAGGGCATGGTCATATGATTGGCTAGCCATGGACTGAGAACGGGCTCTTCCAGGCTGAGCGCTGAACACGTCCGTAGTTGGTGATGGTGGCGCTGAAAAGAACGAAGGAATAAAGAGAGACTGCAAGGAGCGTCGTTTCTTCGCCATCCTGACTCGACGGCGACGAGGGGACTTCTTAACAAAAGCGTGGCTTTCGCTTGGCGAAGTTATGTATATCGAACTGCCCGAGGTATCGCTGACAAGATATCCTGGGAAATGTGTCTATGAGGATATCAACGGTCAGTCTAGCACGTCCATCAGGAGAGAATGCCGGCAGAGATGCAAAAGCACTCGTCCCGTAAAGACAATTGGTGATGGGCTTACCAAGAGAAACACTGAGTCCTCGGCTGGTGCAGCAGGAAGCTGATCGCGCGGTGGATCTTTCACAAGGACGCGAGGATGATGCCGCAAACTCGCCCGCGATTTCGCGTCCGTTTGGCTATTATAGACGTCGAGAACAGAAGCAACATTCTGCAATGCCTTTGAAGAACGGTGTGCCATATGGGGTTTAGCAAAAAAACCGGGGTGCTTCCCAGTGATCGAATGGTTATAAGAATAATCCGGCGGTCGTCGTGCCGCACGACTCCGCAATGGTGCCTGTCGTTGGCGTGGGCGTCGGGGAGCACAGTGATAGATGTAGAGGAAGGGCGACTTGAAGCCTCAGTGGATGCGCTAAGTAAGTAATAAATATTTGTGCCATGCGACTTCGTATATCCTCATCTGATGGTCCCTTGCCGTCTTAGCAACATCAGGGATTGCCCTCAAATGCCTTGTCACCGCCTTTTCACAGAAATACAGACTAGACATGCTATACGCATCGACAGCCCCTTTCTGTGAGTGCGCCCGCATGAGTTTTAGCTATTGTGAATGGGGTAGACCGAAGTCAGAAAACTTCTGTCCGTGGTAGAATTTTTCTGACCATTCCGCAAGGAACAATGCAAGGAACTCCTCTTAGCGGCATCTATGTATGTATTCGGTGCACCCTCAAACATCGTTCCGCAAATATTTGCCGACTTTATCAAATGTGTTTTATTTGTCACGTTTCCTCTTCAAGATCCTATCGAGAGTTGCCACAAGGATATGAAAACGCAGACGATGCATGGTATGTAATGACAGTTGTAGCAATGTCGTACAATCGCCAGCTTGCTTGGTTTTGACCTGGAAGATTCGTCCAAACTATCCTCCTCATGTGTCCTCATCTTCCAAGCGTTTATATGTCTTGGCAGCTTGGCGGAAATTATGCTAATCCATAGCCAATGGGGTCGGCCTTGTGAAGTTTTTCTGATATCTATAGACATTTTTTCCTGAGAGGACTCAGAACCGCGGATTGAGTACGATGAAGATTGAATGCGTGCTACATCACAGTCTTGACAGGTACACTGACGTCCATCCGACGAGCAAATTTTCCCTCCATACAGAGCGACACACCTGCTAGCTTGACCGGATTAATAGCTGCGTATGTCTCACTCTATCCGTTTTATACCTTCATGAGATTGAATTCTCCGACTGAAGTTTATCTCTACAGTTTCCATCGCCATAAGAACGTCGCACAAGATTAGTCAATGGCGAGCGGTACTTCTTCCTCTAAAAAGCAATGAAAATCACTTTCTTCTGTAGTGTAGCATGGAGTGTTCAAACGAATGGCATTACGGGAACGGTTGCTGACGGCTAGAACATGCATACATATTAGAAATACGGTTCCAGCTCAAGTGACCGTCATAAATGCTCACCATACTTATCTCTTACCAGGTGTATGTATACATGCGTGACTGAGCGGAGCCTTTTTCTCAGATGATGCCGCCGGGTTGATATGACAATATATCGTCACGAACATAGCGACAGATTTTGTTGATTCTTCCTCCCTGAGTCCTGATTTTATCAAGTCGAGCTAGTCTTTGAGGTCAAGGATCTTGTCGCCAGTCAGGCTTCTGCGAGACATTCCAGATCATAGTCCATAGTCCTTTCAGTATCAAAGCGGAACAACAGGACAATGCAAACCATTTGATAGAAATTTGAACCATATCAAATGAATAACTCCTCTGTCGAATAAGGGACATAATATGAGATGTTAACATACCCGAACGAACATATATCAACGGCCAGACGATAAGCTGAAATATTAAATTGGTTGAAACACCCCTTGATGATTGCAAGAAGGACGATAGGATGCAAGAGCGACTTTGTGGGTTTCCTGTCAGATTAGCGTCCCGTCAAAGCCGTGGATTCAGTGTATTTGCAGTCGTAGACATGGTAAATGACTGATGCTCCTATACAGAAGAATTGGACCCATGAACTCTGGGAAGAGCCGATATGTAAGAGCCGATATGTCAAATCCTGGTCGACCAGGGTCGACAACTATGTCTGGTCGAAGATTGCTGTTGCTTGTGTATGTCGTATGGGCTGCCAAGGTACACCAACATGACCAGTTAGAGCCATGGGACTGGACGAATTCTAGCCAGATTACGTGCATGGATACATAGGGAAAGCATCAGCGAGACGAGTTCATTGACGGTATGTAAGACAGTTGTAAGCCTGAGTGTACGGTTACCCAAGTACTCGGCAAACAAAACCGAAGTTACTGACCGGACTACATGACAACTACTATCAAGGAACTTGCATAGGTATTCAGAACGTTCGAATTTCTGACGATGCCAGCCGAGCTACCAGGATTTTACTTTGACACGTCACGGAATCGATATTTTCCACTTTCATCAAAACCAAAGGATCCCTTGCCTCAAGCAGCACCTGTTTCAATCACAAACTCAGGCGATCACTCAAGTCATTCTCACAAGCGTCGGCGAATCTCTTCGTGGCACTTGAACGAAAAAGCTCGGACGTCCCATTGCGTCAGTGAAAGATATCAGGCCTCTCAGTATGTCCACTCAAGACAGACCGACGCAAATCTGACTGGGCCTTGCAGCGAGTTCGTTCGTTCTCAGTACGCCAATACAACACACGTACTTGAGTTATCCGTTCCTGTTTCTGGTCGTATCAAGTCTTTTTCCGTATGCGGGTGGTTTTAAATCTGTCAAGGAATATCCTCACCAATGTTGATCACATAGTCACTGACATTGGACGGGAATACCCACCGCTTCATCGGTGACAGTCGAGGATGGTTGTACTCTAACTTGGAGCATGATAATGATCTCTACCAGGCTGATGTTAACCTGCAACCTGAAGCAGAGGTTTGGAAAAGCTTTTAGTAGATGCTCCTGTCCTGACTGTGAAAGAGTAGGTGTCCTCAATTAGTACATCTGGCGCTCGTTGCATGTTAGAGATTTCTTGTTTGCCGCTTGTGACATGGACTCATTTTTCACACCTAGCGCCACATCCTTTGGTCCTTCTGCAAAAATAGCTGTTCAGGATCTCAACATGACAGGGCAAGTGGACCAACTCCTCACCACCATGAATTGTAAACTCAACATACAAATAGACGGATATCACTTCTAAGCCTGAATGGAGTGCACGACATCTGGTCTTCCCACCTGGAAGAGGCCTCCTTAGTCCTAGGTACCGGGCTTCCTCCACCTGAGTCCCAATCTCACCCAAATACAAAAAGGAGTGTCCAAGAAGGCAGTGTACATGAACGACATCGACGCTTTTCCAGTGCAAGACCTGGAAACGCATAGTGATGTTTTCGCGGTGCGCCAACATGGTGTACGTTTTTCAATCTTGGTCTTGTCCGACTAGCCAACGAGAGAAGTGATCAGACCACAATCTTTGCCGGGTGCCGTAACGGAAACATTATGCGATTTGACAAGCGTCTCGGCAAACGTGGTCAGAAACTCTACAGTGACCGCTTCCTCAACCGACAACGTACAAGCGTCCTGCATTTAGAAATGGTGGCCGAGTGGCGATTACTCACCAGTTACATGAACGGCGACGTACGTGCTTTGCCCAACTTAATTGGAGACGGCTCGATGAACAAACCTTGTGCTGCAGTTGATGACCTTTGACCTCCGCTTCACCCGCGAGGCATCGCCGCTTGTGCAGTACCATGGACACCATAACACCTACACTCAAAGGCTTGGAATTGCCGTAGATCCCACCCACGACTTCCTCTTCGCCGCGGGCGAAGACTGTCGAATACGAGCCTGGTCTGTCCATACAGGACAATCTCTAGTTTTCTCCTCTTCCGACAATGACACGCACAATCCGTTCGTTAAGGTGTTTTCTGGAGTTATAGAGACGATGCAGGTAACTTCTGAACCTCAGGGCCTATGTCTCTGGGCTGGACACGATCAAACGCTGCACAAGATCTACCTAGGCCAGCGGTAATTACGCATTGTCGCTCGCGAATCCACCAGAATGTGTATACTCCTCTTTTCGTCAATCTCGGAGCATTGTCCTTATGTAGTATAATGTCCTCTCAGTCAGCAAAGGCAACCGGGACGAATACCCTATTCCTACATCACCAACTCAGGTTCTGAAGTAACACGACTTCTCAACAAACTCCCTTACGATTACGAGACCGAAAAGTTTTTACCTCGTCAAATGTCGTCCTCTATCACGGGCCGATGTTGATACATTAATCTTTATGTCGCCTCGACTGTGACTTAATCTTGTACACTTTTAAGTTTCAACGTTAGTGACATTGGATGCAGCTCTAGGTGATGGGAAAAAAAACAAGGGACATACTTTTGGCAGACAGTGGCGGACATGTTTTATCAGATATGGCGAAATAACAATTTTCAAATTGTTCTCCTGCGGTTTTTGTCGATTCTTACTATAGCTAGTTGTTGAAACGCGGATGCCATGATTATAACGAGGGTCGTCGACTCATTAGAGTTCGTTTTAGGTCGATTTCTGAAATCTCTTATGGGAAGCTACTGGAAGGCCTGGACCTTCCTGTTCTTGGCGTACCTAATGCGTAGTAATCCTCATGTTTTTGTTCGGAGCGGTCGCGAGCGACATGTGAACGACTAGCCATTATTTTTACCACGGGAAAATATCTTAAAAGTGTAGTTGACACATCACGGACCTTTGCACATTGTGACAAGGAGTCATCTGGCGAGAGTCTATTGTGGCATCTCGCCTTCTGACGTTGAGTGAGAGTAATAAAGTCGGTGTCTTTATGTATGGATCATCACATGCAATGACCAGGTTTATAATGATGATTATCATTCCCGATCGCTCAGTTACTCTCTTTTCTTTCGTAAATGTAGTTTATGGGTGTGACCAATTGATATAGTACATATGATCATGTCAAGGACTTGCTTTTCTTTCCTTCGCCGACTGTCATCCAGAAGTGTTACCTTCCCTCTCACCCCTTCCGCCATGAAGTATATCACTCGCGATGTAAACACTGTTCCTTCCTCATGTACACTTGACGAGGCTCACAAATTCCAGGAGCTCGCAGACAAGATGAAAACTTCGGTCCGGATGAAAGATTTTGTTGTTGTCGACGTCCGCGATGACGATTACGAAGGGGGGAACATCAAGGGTGCTATTAACAAGCCCTCTCGTGATTTCCTTACGAGTGTAGATGAGCTTGTAAAGGATACCAAGCACATCCCATTCGTCATCTTTCACTGTGCCTTGTCGCAAGTTCGGTGCGAAATTACTCATATTATTCGCCACATGTATTATTGACTACAGATTATCCCGACCTCCTTTATCGAAACAGTGGACCTAAGGCTGCACGGGTATGAGCATGCTCTTAGGATATGGTCGTTGGTTCACAAATATGCTACAGATCTACGAAGAGACACGAGGGAATGTTCTATATGGAAAAGATATTCCACACGAGGTTGTCGTTCTGCGTGACGGGTTCACGCGTTTCCAGGAGAAGTATAAGGTGAGTAGAAACAAGTCCATACGAAGTTTAAAGTTTGATTTAGCACCATCGTAGGACGATCCTGACCTCGTTGAGAACTGGGACAAGGAGGTATGGGCATCAGGATGGAGTTAATTAGTAGTTCGCTGTATTCTTCTATGCTTATTGAGACGGGGTTCAGGCGGAAGTCGTCCTTGAAGAGTCCTGATCATCGGCTTGTTTTACCACCCGTCGAGGCATGCTCTCAATGATTCGTGTTACTGACTCGCGTTCCTTTACCAATTTATTTTGGCAGATTTGGCTGTTCATGAAAGCGTCAAGTGTGAAATAGATTTGAGTATAGTAAAACGTACAAGGAACCGAGAGATATGACGACAAACGTAGCACATGCCCAGTTCCCCGCCACAAAAAGAGCTGAAAAGACCTCAATCTGAGACCCTGGTGAGACCAGCTAAATGAGACGCACAAGCAGACATCGCCCGAACAATACCGATCCCCAGACCGCTCGCTATTCCACCCAACAGACTACTCCGTGCACAAGGGACGTCGCCAATGTGTGCGATACTCTGATATGCATCTACAAACCGATTGCCAGTCGGAGGAGGCAGTTTTGAGGGTGGGGGTGGAATAGACGAGCCCGACGGCGCGTTCGAGGATGACATGGTTGTGTTGGAGATATTGCCACGTGATGCAGATCTGCCAGAGAATGGAGTGGAATTTTCTGATCGTGGACATAATTACGAGATACAAGGCCTGTGCCGAAGGCACAGGTCGTAGCTCGTTATCAAAATTCCAGAATGAAAAATGACTAGTTACTGAATACTACTCGAGTTCGAAGGATTATGAAGTCAAAACAAAGTTTTTACGCCACCAATGAAAGAATCTAAGTCAAGTTTGCGGTCACGTGAAGACCTAGAGAGGAGGCGGCAGTGGAACTGTTTTGCACAACTTCCACTTCGACCGCTTCCCTCTAGGTAAGGCCCACTGAAATACTGGCAGAACTTCCGCTGACGAACCAGAGAAACAGTTTAATTTTTGCCGCAAACGTTTGTCAAACCCACCACTCCTCTCCCACTTAATATATTAAACCGGGCGTGGGACAGGCTGTCGGCAGCCCTCCTGAGAGCCAACCCGGTAGCTATCCGGTAAACTCAGAGAAGTTATAAAAACCGGTCTGGATTTTAGTCATTGGTCGAAGAAAGGAAAACTGCAAGCGAGATGCCATAAAGAATCTGTGCAAGAAACGTATGATACGTAGGACACATTGATAGAACTAAACAATTGTCCCGTGGCTTAGTTGGTTACGGCGTCCGACTGTTACACTCTCCAATCGGAAGATCGAGAGTTCAAGTCTCTCCGGGACAGTTTATTTTTTGTGCGTCGCATCACCTTTTCATTTACTATTTATTATATGATAAGTCTGACCATCCTTCCATCACAATACATATATTTTGTCGAAACAAATGGCAATATTTTTCGCTTGAAGGGGTTGGTGAAAGGGATGACTATAACGATTGAATATAACGTCTAATCCGTCTAATTTGGAAACATTTTTCTACAGATACTTGCCTCAGAGTTGGTCCTTATACCAACTCAAGAGCCACTACGATTTGACCATCCAAAAAGTTCTCCGGAGAGATTTACATCACCAGGCCACTGCCGTTGTGTCTTTCCGTAGCGGATAATGATATATGGCAAAAGAAGTGGACGGTTAGGAAGTGACGGAAACCTCGGCGGCGGAACCAGCGCGGAGAACAGATAGACCGTTGGCGGCCCCGTTTCCGCAAGGTTGATGCACAGCGCAAGTGGCTCTCTCACTTTTAATTGTGAGATCATTTCATTCCGACGCTGGATGATTTGAGATTTATAGACTCTCATTTGCTTCTCAGCAAGAAAATGTATAAAGCCAAGTGTACGTTGTGACGACAGGGGGGAACATCCTTTACAGGAAATGAGTGAAAGGGGTGAAGTACAATACTGGCCTTACTGGTTTCATCTGGGCCACATATTGAACGATGAGCCGCCCAGTCTTTTCTCTGGCATGATTTGGAGCAGTATCGGATGCTCCTACACTTGCCACAAGATTTGTACATGATTGTTTGCTCGGCGGCACCACACTGAATTTACTGTCGATATTGAAACCGAGAAAAACAGATGGCAAAGAAATACCTTTGAATAGCCGCATATCCTCCGATATCTTCCTAGCAGGATAAACTCCTCTTTATACTCTTGGAAATCTCTCATGTTTTTCTTCCAAGCTGTCCACACCGAGTAAAAATGATTGTTTTTCGGGATTTTTTTCTCCAGGGACAGAACATCTTTAGATTCCAATGCCTGACTGACAGGCTTCAATACCACAGGAAAGACAGAATATATTTCGATTTCTCTCAGCAAGAGCTCATAGAATATTCTGAGATCATTGTCGTCCCAGTAAGGTGCACCTTTGAGTAGAGAGGGAACAAAGTCGAAGCGAATCAGTTTAACGATCCAACCATGGTCTTCAGCAACAAAACAGTATGTCGCCAAGAGTTTAAGGGAAGCCGTGACGCATTCGATTGCGAGCTTTTGTCTTTCAGGTTCATAGGTCTCGGAATCGGGATTGAGTAGTGAGGTAAAGTAAGAAAGCGCATGACAGACATCACACACAATTCCTTTTGTTGGAAATGATTCATAGACAGATGTAATGTGGGTGAAAAGGGATGCATAGACATCCGCGACGTAAGGATAACATTCCATCCACGACGCTCCTCCGTAAGATGCTTGGTGGACAGCATAAATCATCCGCTTCGCAAAGGCGGCGTTATTAGAACCGAGAAAATCTTTTAATTCCTGTTTATTCGAGATCGGGGACTCGAGAATCGTCCGGAGGGCATGGCTCAGACTGGCAAGGTGGTTTTTGGGAAGAATGTCGGGATCAGGCGGACAAACGCCCTGACGGATGTACATCTCAGCTATTATCTGAAGAAGCCCCTTTGTCGATAGGACCTCGCGACCAATTGGGCAGGACGGGTCAAAGAATGCGGCGAGTAGCCGTTCCAAGAGGTATAGAGCGGTACGCTCGTCTGGTGTCGGTTCTTCACAGTCGTCTCTGCCCGGGCAGGGGACAAAGTGATAAAGGTAATTTATCCACCGCCAAATAGTAGACCATGATGGCAGAAGCGTCTTGGCGAACTCTATATCTGTGGTTACTGCGACAAATAGACCTTGTATGCCCAACAGAGCCATGTTGATGCGATCTTGATGTAGGTTGGAGAATACGCTCCTTATTCCGTTGGGTATTGGAAAATAGGAAGGTAGTGGAGGAGGCTTAAGCTGTCGTAAAAAAAGGTCTACTATACGAGGATGCATGGATAGGGAATTGTCTGATTGTATTCGTTCCATAACAATATGCAAATATTTGATCGGATTCGAAATTGCCAAGTCGACGAGACGCTGAGATATTCGTGAGAAACCTCGACGACAGGGCGATGATGTAGGGGACTTGCCTGTATTGCATAAGGCAGTGAGTCCATCTTGTACAGCCTCGGGGAAGGAATGTGACGATCGTCTCCAGGCCAGGCAGCCCAAAGTGATTGTTGGTACAGAATTGAAGGCAGGGCAGGTCCAAAGGCGAGCTCACATGAACACTTGGGTGTACAGAACGTGGGACGTTGCTCGTGAGATTCAGCATTTGATGTTGCACACCTTTTGACCATATCTAAACATAGTTCCTCTCATGATGCAGCTTGCCGGCATCCTTTGCATCTGTGTAATTATGATCTTACTCATCCGAATGACTACGTGGCTGTCCTGACATTTGGAGTTGAGATGATCCATATGACGTACCAGGTATACAGGTAACAATGTGATCCAGTAATAGCACACAGACGAAAGGGCAAAGGACAACATCCAACATGTACGATTTCATTATCATTTCTGTATAGAAGACAATGACTCGGAGCTCCTCAGGATGATTCGCTTTCAGCCTTTTTAGGCTCAATTCCCGCCTATCATATTAGAACAGATCACATCGCTATGTCCGAAGATTTAGTTCATGGGACTGTCACATACCTTAGCGGCCTTCCTAGCTTCACCCAGGTCAGTAGGGCCCTCAGATCCGCTTTCCTGGAATGTTCCACTGTTATCCTTTTCAACCTCAGGCTCCTTTGGTGCTGCAGGGGCCTCGGAAGCCTCAGGTGCAGCCTCGGAGGTAGTCTCCTGACTGACGGAATCAGCTTTGGGCACGTCATCAGTCTTGGTGACAGAGTTAACAAAGATTGATTTTATTGAATGCAGTATGCGCACCGATGCGACCAGAGACTCGGCAATATTTGCCTCTGTGCCTTCGTCGTCCTTCATCAGAACAGGCTCTGGCTCTGCTGCTGTAGGTTCGGACTTTGGTTCAGACTCGGGTTCTGGCTGGGGTTCGGGTTCGGGCTCAGCTTGCTTAGTGACCGCGTGTTTCTTGTGACCAGGAAAGTCGTGCGCGTCATTGTGAACATGACTTGTATTTTTGCGAGCAGAAGGGGAAATGAGGTAGAGGAACTGTTTCGGCTGGTTTAGACCTTGTATAGCTCTACGTAGACGTTTTATATTACTTACAGCAGGGCCAAAGAAGAGCGCAGAGCCAATCTAAAAATGTCACCATGAGACTTGATAGGATTGATTAGTATAGAGCGTAACGCACAATCCAGGGTTTGTCCGATTTGGGGGAGGGAGCATGTGATGAGTTCATGCGGCGCGCCCCGGCGCGGAACGTCGACGACGCGGTCCGCAGTGATGCGCGGGCTGTCGACGTGAAAGATTGGCGGGCGGCGGCGGCGAACGACATGGATGACGAGGACGAGCGTCGGCTTTCAAGTTTTCGAACTTTCAATGACCGGGTCAGACCGGCATCCGATGACGTGGAGTGTCTTTCAACATTGTTCATTCCACTCTTCTCGTTCCAGACGGTAAGCTACGACGGTCTGGAGTCTTTGGTACACTGGGAAATGAGTACATTACTTATATCCACCAAGTCTTTTCAGAGAAACGAAATGAGACCTCCTTTGTTGCTTGTCTACTAGCGTGAGCACAAAGATCTTGTCGCTTAGTGCAGGGTCCCCCCATCCCACGCTAAGCAACATCTTTCTTCATAGACTTGGTCTATTCCATTACGAAGATCAATCTATATTCATTCGGTGGCATCGTCTTCTCTCTGCACGCGAATAGCTGCAACAATAACAACATACAAAAGCCATGTATCAACAACGGGGGCCATGATCAGTGACTTGACACAAGCAGACCAGCGTCATTTATCATGTATAATCCCAATGTAGTCCAAGCTGTGAAGCGAATGCGAGTCCCATGGCCGCTTGGAACGGATCTTCTTCCGCGAGTTGCGGGTCGAGCAAGCGACTCATCATCTCATCCATAGGGAGACTTTCATTGGGGAATGGCGCTAGAACATCAAGATACTTCAAGGGTGCCGTAGTAGAATCAAAGAAAGAACCAGGCTCATCATCTAAGCGGACTTCATCCCCATCCTGGGCTACGAGCGGCAAATCAGTTGATTCAGCATCGAGAGAGTGTTCCTGAGAGGTTTGAATGCAAGAGGTCGGAATAGCACCACTTGTCGTGGTCTGAACTGATTGACGAGCCCTCATGAGAGTTAGATCGGCAGTGGTAAACAAAGGCGGCAGAGTTCGTGGACCAGAAGAACGGAGCTTGGACGATGTACAAGGTGCATGTTGAGGATAAATTAGACGATTTTCTTTGTTGTTCCTATCGTCTTGTGTCTGCAGTGTTTCTAAAAGGGCTTGAGAATAGTGATACAGGTATTGTTGAGTAGCCGGGACTGTATTGCAGCCTGATGGCGAATTGAGAGGCAACAGAGGTCGAAGAGAGCGATCAATGCGGGCCATAGACTTTGTTTGAGCAGAAGTCGAAGCACTTGGTTTGAAAGTATTGGTCCGATCAAGTGATTCCTGAGGCTTCTGGACTGTTGTTTTGCTGTCTTTTCTTTGAAGGTTCCCAGTCGGGACTGAATCCTGCCAAGAATACACGCAACCAGAATGAAAAGCGTTAGTGTCGGCAGAGAGCGCTTTTGTGCTACAGTCGGTAGGTGAAGAGGCAGAATCATATGCACTAGTGTCAAGACGAAGAGGTGTAATTGAATTCGATACTGCGGCCAAGCTCGGATGCCCGGCCCAGAGACCCGGGCTGAATCCTTCAGTAACTTCAGAAAGCGAAGGGTCGATGACAGCTGCAGAGGGAGAAATCAAATCATTGCTGAGAATTTTCGGCTTGTATGCCACAGGTACCATTTCGCGTAATATAAAAGTCGAAGTCGGGGAAGCACGGTCAGTTGGCTGGGGCTGAGCCGTCAGAGAATGGTATTCAGAGGACGATGGTCCAGGCCGGGAAGGCAGAGGTGCAGACACAAATGGAGTCTTGAGTGAGCTTGAAGGAGGAGGATATGGAACTGGCTTGCTTTTTCGTTTCTTTGCCGCTTTCCGCGTCTTCTTGATTGATTTTTGCGATAGTACTGTTTTTCGTTCAGGCTCAGAGTCAGCTGGCAGTGCAAGAGTATCCAAAGAAGCAGATTCATTGTATTCCGTTTTGAAAGAAGCAATTTCCTGGACAGACATCACGGCCGCTGTCGTTGGGTCTTTGTGACCCTTTGCCTTTTCTGTCGTTGGCTTGTCTTGAATATCGACGGGCTCAGATGCAGTGGCTACCTTTTTGCGCTGCCGTGTGAACCATGAAGCAATCCACTTGACTGGGCTTTGTCTACGAGTGAGTACAATGCATATCATGAGATACATACATACAGGCCGGTAGCTTCGCTGAGTGCTGCGAGGTGGGGTTTGGAAGAAATATCGGACACTGCAAATCCAGTCATGAGAATGTCCAGTTGTTGCTTTGTGGCTCTCAGGAAATTGGGCTTCTTGCGTTCTGGAAGCGGAACGACATCCATCATGGTGGTGGAGAATAAACCTGATCGATCACACATTACATATCTCTACGTACCAGCAAACATAAGGATACAGTGGAACACTACAAACAACCGATTTGCGTATGCCAACCCTAGGATATCAAGTCCTCAATCTGCAGGTTCCGCAACCATCTTGTACCGTCTAATAATCTGGTCGTGTCCAGTCGATGATGATATTTCAGTGTGACCTTTTCCTGGCAAGCTTGCCAAAGCCAACTTCACTCAGACAGTTCATCTAGGCCCACCCGGGCTGCGGCTCTAGTAAAGTGACACTCATCTGCTGTAAAGGTTGGTGACTCGAAAGAAAAACTAAAAAACGCGACTCTGGAACAAATGGAACAAATGGATCTCTGGTGTATACGATTCATCGGGATATTTGTCACTTCGCTTGTCTTTCTCTGTATTCACCATGGCTTCGATCTGATGACGAGAGACTCTGATGAGAACGAAGACAACTGCGCGGGTACAACCCCCTGAGTCCGTCAATAGCCGGCCGTTGGAAAACTCTGGGCTGGCACTGTGGCAATGCTGTCCTCCTGAGAGCCTCCGTCGTTAACTTGCATACGAGGGTTCTATCATGACGTTAGAGATGTGAACTTTTATCGAAACTGTTGGTATGCACTGCACAGTATGCTTTCCGTCTGTGGTGGAGATCGATCACTGCGAATCATGCGTATGATGCAAACAAACACGCTTAGGAAAGGCCTTATTAAAGAGGGGAAGAGTGATTGCTTGTGTCCCTTAGAAAGCTGGTCTTTCCCTCATCATCTGGCTGTGCCACAAGAAAGAAAAAGTCCCGCTTCAGACATGCGCTCCATTGCTGTGATTCTTGTATTCCTCCTCTCTCTCGCTCCGCTGCATTCTCTCTCCCTTCCCACATTTCATAATAACGCCGCACATCGCGCTGGCGGTGTCACCAACAATGTCAAGTAAGCTGCGATCATTTTTCCCTGTTTCTAATATGACACTGACAACACTCTTCTCCCCTTCAGTTGCGACCCCGCGCTATATAAGGAGAGACACGTCAACAGCGGCATCAACTGTGCTGAGATGGGCGGCGTCGGATTCCAACCGGCTAATACTAAAAACCTCGTTTGTATGACCAGCGAGCAGGCGAGGGGTACACAGAGTTCCGGAATATGTTGGATGGCAAAGCAGTCGGGTTTAGGAGCCAGCAGACGCGCAGCCTCAACTGGCGACGAGGAACATGATCATTCCAAGGTTGACATGACGAAAGGGCATCGAGATTATTCGAAGGCGTCAGTAGTCCCAGCCCCGGTGCCACCTCGGCCACTCCCTCCAATTCCAGCTCCTGAAGACAACGAAGATAATGCGCAACCAATCATGCAACTGCGTCCCCTCCCCAAAATTCCGGGTCAGGCTTCTGCAGCTAATGATCGGCCAGTAACGAGACCTCGTCCCCTTCGCGTAGTTCCTGGGCGTCGTGTTCAAGGGCCACGCCCCAAACCTACAATTAGGCGATACTAGAAAAGCCAGTATGTTGTATATGGTGTGCTGGACGTAGAACGGAGACATTTGACTTGCCAATGGAAGAAGTCTAAGCTCGAGGATTTTTGAATCAAGGAAATATATCTTGTTGTATTAAGATCGATAAGTCTATCCATATCATAGAGCATGGAAGCACAAATCCCTAAAAACGCCACAACCGCACCACTGCATCATCCCCAGCACTCCATATGTCTTGCGCACCCGTTGCAGTTTCTCGTACACGTACTGATCGTACAGGATCGCAGTCACTACCTACAAGCTCACTTGCCACGCCTGGACCATCCGGAAGCACGTCGGCTACATATGGTAACCCGTCTGAAGTCGCCACTACTAGCTTCGCCTCGTTCCCTCCAAGGAATGCCAGGTCTTCCACTCCAGCGCCACCCTCTCCCCGTCTGAAGCTCGTGACAGTAGTACCCATTGATCGCGTGTCAAAAATGCTGACAAGCCCCTTACTGGACCCCACTGCAAGGAAGCAACTAGAGGCGTGGTGGGCTAAAGCAGCTGCGCCACCGTGACGTCGTACTGCTGGGGTCTGTACGACACCATTTTGTGCTCGCAAGTCAAATAGCTGAACCGAACCATCTTCAAGTCCGCAGTAGACAGTCGTTCCTTCGATCAGAGATTGCGGATCAGATGGCATGGAAGCAAGAGTGGCAGACAGAATGGGCTGAGTAGATTGCGACGGAATGGAGGCAAGGACGGTGGTTGAAGGTATGTCCCATAGCTTGAGCGAGCCATCAAGCGAGACAGAAAGGACGTTGCGGCCAGGGCCAAGCATAACGGTCGAAGTAATGGGTCGAGTATGAGCACGAAGAGTACGAACAGGTGTTAGGCGGCTTGTCGTGACATTAGAAGATGGTTCAGGAAGGTCAGCAGGTAGGACCGTAAGGCAGAAATCAGCGCCTGAAGATAGGAGGACTCGTGAAGACGGGAAGAACTGAAGATGAGTTGCAGTGCTTAAATGTGGGCGAGAAATGGCCCGTCCGGAGATGGTGGATGTAATTTTCTGGGCGGGATCGGATCTTGAAAAAGAAGAAGCAGATGAAGTGGGATAGAGAAAGACGGATCCATCGAGGAAACCAGTGGCAAAGCGCGAAGAATCAGGGGACACATCAAATGCAGTTATTCTCTGGGGCTGAATGATCGAGATCTTATCAGCCTTTCCTTGAACAATCCTAAAGCGCGACTCACTCGCTGAGGATTCGAACGTTCGACATCGAAATATTCTTGTATAGGTGAAAGCACTGGTGTTTCGTGTATTCCCAGACTTTCACATGAAACGATATATTTCTGTCTCGTTCCAGACGCGTTAGAGGTCTTGGGGAAAGCACTAGTTCTATCACTTGCTTACCCCATCGTCCGCTCGATCGAGTGTAAGATCACCTTCAGTTACAGATGTGACGACTAGATCTCTCTGTTTTGCGTGAAGCTCGGCCCTGATCTTAGCATGTACAGACGGATGTGAGGCTTTGTAGCAAGATATCCAGAATTTTTCAGTAGGAACAATTCCTGAGAAAACATCCCGTATAACACTAGGATATGTCGGGTCAATTGTAACCACAGGAAGGGTCATTGCATCCGGTGACGCCATAGGACGCGTTTCGAAGAGATTGAAGTGCTGAAGGAAGGAACCTTTCGATTGTCAAGATACGCGCTAATCACATGACTCCGGCCCCAGATCCCATAACTATTCGAAGTAAAATCTCCTCGATAGAAGGTTCATACAGTTTTGAACAACGTCTGTATCTCCTAGTGACAACCTAAAAATTTTCTTTGATTTGCGACACCATGCCCGCCTGTTCTGATTGCTCTGTAGCTCTTTTTTACGATGTTACTACATCTGATATCGAGGCAAGCATGGATTTGAACCGAGTTGTCTCCGGACGAGTGAGAGCCTGTCAATATTGACCAAGTTTTTCTTTTGACTCATGTATGCAATGCTATCGGGTATACAATCCACTATCTCGTCCTCTTCTGTTCGCCGTGGCCGGTTACGCGATCTCTTTCAACGTTGTCACGTCCGCCTTCTTATCCGTACTTTACACCATATTTCTTTCGCCCAATATATTCTTCCATCTGAGCTTAGAGAGCCTGAAAATCATATATTGAATGTTCTCACAATCGACGTAGTTGGCTAACGTGGACGCAGGCGCACCAATAAATAAAATGCAATAAGGGTAGTACAGTGTGCTAATGAGTGGTGTGAGATGTAAAATGTAATGCTGTTCCCAGAAAACGAATGAAAAAGAGCTCCGAAAGATCAAAAGCAGAAATGTAATCATCGCCATCCTCCTTTGCTGTCTGTCGCCTGCCAAGATATGTCTCCCAGTTTTTGTCTCGAAAACCGCGAGGCGCCCGAACCAAGGCGGGACGTCGAGACGTCTCCACTACCATCGCCGCTAGTCCCAGAGCGTAATCTGGGTTCGATCCCATAAACTGTGCTCCGCAGTGGTGCAGCAGCAGTCTCAGAGGCTGTTCTTCGCATTCGCTTTGGCGCTAATCCACAATTTCGTCCCGAAGTGTCTGGGCCATTGGTTTTGGCCTTCCCTACAGCAGGCTTCAACCCGGGCTTCAATGTAGGCACAATTTCTCTGGCTAGTTCCCGGACAAGCACTGCACCATCTCCGCCTCCCCGGCTAAGCTGCTCTACAACACCCAATAAGCCGTATTTTTGCACAAGCATTGCACGATTCGGATGGACCTCGCACACCGTCCGCAAAACTCGAAGTAGATTTAGGCGCACGACAGCCTTGCTATTGTGACCAAGACGATCGATGATGCGTCTAAAAAAGGCAGAGGACTTTGCGATGTTGATAGTTATAGGCGTTGACAAGCGTATAATCTTGAGGAATGGATCAAGGAGATTCTCAAAAGAGTTGGCTTTGGCTGAAACAAAACATCTGAGTAATGCATCCGCAGCCTCAGGTTTCATGAGCTGATCTTCAACTCGGGCCATTTCGTCTTGAAGCCTAGTGATGAATAGCGTGTTATGAGATTAAGACGTCACCACCCAGAAAGATAGTCTTACCAGGAGAGAACAGCTTCCAGAGCGCTGACCTGGAAATAAGGATCATCAAGAAGTTGCAAGTACATCTTCAAGCCATCATGCTGCCAGAGGAAAGTTCTGCAACTCTTTCCAGCACTTGCCAGGTCACAAAGGATAGGAAGGGCAAATTGTTTGAGCGGCGAGCTCGTCTCAATTACGCGCTTGAGACATGGCAGTATTCCCGCTTGTGCAGCTTCTTCTTGCCGAGATTTGTTCAACCGGCAAAGATTGTAACATGTTTGGAAGATGTGGTTGGACATTTCCTTGACACAGGATCAATAGGATACAGAGATAAAAACTTGAAGACCTACTGTACTATGAGGTCCGGAGGACTGCTCGTCAAGGATGCGGATCAGAATTTCAATTGCGTTTGCATTCTGCAAAACATCCAAGAGGTTCGCATTCATTGAGAGGTGCTTTACAGCCTTCAGCATCAACACAAGACACTCGGGCTCGAGGAGTTCGCAAGACCTGAGTAGACCTGGAACAATCGATAAGTCCTATTCCCCTGATCATGGGCGAGGACTCACGTCTTATGACTTTCCTTGTACCTAAAGCATTGCGAACGTGTATGTCAGATTGCGAAACCTGCGAAAAGACCAGTAGTATCTGTATGATCTTTAATTTCATATCTGTTGCCACTGGCCCGCGATTGCTCATAACATTCAGAAGGGCCGCAGATAGGGGGTCCAAAAGTCCTTCACGGATGAACATCCTACAAAAATCATTCTTCGTCGTTGGGCTCTGCAGCTCGAAGACGTTGCCAATGCCATTCAAGGCGTGAACGATCAGCTCGGCTTGTTCTGTATAATCTTCGTCTAAGAGATCAACCAGAACTTTGAGGCCACGACAACTGCACATGTTTGAGCATGATTGTGATCACTAGATTCAATAGGGACTTACGATATGAACATCTGTAACGTGAGCGCAGAGGTGTGGCAGAGCAGACGAACAAACTCGGAAGCCCGGAGACGACATTCTGAAGGGTACTTTTTCGACGTGAACTCTGATAATCTCGGTAAGATAAGACCGCACGAGCACACGATATGAACTTACCCATCATGACAGGGATACCGCTATTCAAAAGGTCAGCGCTTAGTAATCCACTAAAGTCGAGAAACCATACCCGATCAAACAAAAACTTTCAAGGAAGCCTAAATCCTCAACAAGCTGAAGTGGAACATCGTCAGTAACCGTCCTGCTTCAAGAGTTCCTATCCTACCTGGTTGATGATCTGCAAAAGCTTCATGATAACATCCCTGGAACATTTCGCTTCCAAAACCTCCAGAATAGCGAGCATGCCGTGCGATGAGACGAACTGGACTTGCATTTCTGGTGTTTCTTCGAAGATGTTGAGCTTTGTGCAAGTCAGTACATAGCGATTCGGTTGGATAGAATAAATCCTCACAAGTTGGTCACACGCCTCACGGAGTTGGAAATCAGGGGCCGATGCGGTGAGTTCGTCAATGAGTTGGTTTACTGTATTAGAGAGCCTGGCATATTTGTCTCGCTGAAGATTCGCCTCTAGGTCGTCTTCGGAGAAGCCTTCGTCAATCTGGAGGAACACATGAGCCGAAGACATCTCCAATCTTGAAATATGCAAACCTCTGCAAAAGGATCCTCATCGTCCGAGTTGTCCCCCAGCTATGTTTTCTAGATGAGCAATTTCATATATTATCGAAATGGACTCTTACCCAAGATTTGTTGGACAGCCGGGTGTTCAGCTGCAACGTTTGCATTGGCTGTCCTATTACTGAGTATTGGGATTAAGAATCTCCGTGGCATCCTAAAGAATCGGGAAGTATACACACAAGAACCATTTAGCTTTCCGAATACATCCTCATAATTCTCATCGTCATCCTCGGCGTACTTTCCAAAAGCCTGTTCCTGGGCTCGCCGGGCCTCAGCATGTCCGAAAGACCCACCGCCGCCAGGTGTCAAAGACGTGGAACGGGAATTGGAACCCTGCACTACAGCTGAAAGTGAGCCAAACGACGGTCCTGCCGGGCTTCCGACCGGGTTCAAGGCAGGGCGTGATGGTTTCCGGTTGAGTGTAGGAAGAGGCGCAGACAAGGGACCTGGCGCACTTGGTGCCAATCCGACGGTCTTGATATCATCGGGATGGAAAAGGCCACGGCGTACGGAGTTTTTCATCTGTGGGCGCTGAGCCATCCTTGCAAGTGTTGAGAAAGGGTAATCCGTGGTACCGACCTTAAAATCCGCCACCTTTTCCTTCAGCCACTCCTCGTCTTCTTCTGAGGCCAGATCTGAGTAGTCTTCGACGATGGGTGCTATATCCGAGGACGGAGCTTGCGCAAGGGGTACAGCATTTGACCCAGGACTTCGCCCGGGTCGGATTGTCTGAGCATTATCTTCTCCTTCTGGTTTCTCCTCTTCTGAAGATGGTCGCTCGGAACCCGCCACTAGATACGCCATGGGTCATACGGTCTCCACACCTTCAGGAACCAAAGACCCACCTTGCAATTTCGTGAAAGAAATCCCTTCTTCAAAGTCGTCGTCCCAGTTATCAGTCTGCTCTTCTGGTGGTTGCAAGACGAAAGAAATAGGTTGAATTTTGTCAACAAGGTTCATACCCAGGGATTTCACATTCGGAGCAGAAACCGCCTTCCAGCCATTCGACTGATTGAAACCGGACGAGCTGTTCAGAGGTGGAGGAAACTCCACAGGCTGACGTGTTGG
The DNA here is from genome assembly GCA_017657225.1 of Termitomyces sp. T69sscA. NCBI lineage: Eukaryota > Fungi > Basidiomycota > Agaricomycetes > Agaricales > Lyophyllaceae > Termitomyces > Termitomyces sp. T69sscA. The sequence continues at coordinate 20,990 of JAGGAQ010005978.1, read as the reverse complement.
TGATTGGGGTCGAGCATTTACGCGGCTGGGATGCTTCGAAGGCCGCGAAGGAGCTACTAGGCGTTAGAGGGGCGCCATCAAAATGTTGACTCTACGTACATTTAAGCGCTTCGTTCCATTCCTGTACTTTGAGAACCGCTTCGTCGTAATTATAGTTACTCAAAGGCCGTTTGGTGTCTTGCCCGGCTGAGGACTTTTCCGCGCTATCTCCGGGAGTTTTCTTCTCGTCTGACATTTGCTTCCTCGCCGAAACCATCCACGGGTGTTTGAGCAGTTTTTTGGCTGATATTCGGAGGTTGCAGTCCTTCTGGAAGCAGTGGTATAGGAAGTCTTTGACGATGGGGGACGCTCCCTCGGGTATCGGTGGACAATCATCTTGGACGATCCTGAAGAGAGCAGGCATAGGGTCAAGAGTGTGATACGGAGGGTGCCCCTCGAGAAGCTCGATAACGACACAACCAACGCTCCTACGCGAGTGTGAGAGATGTAAAAAGCCGTTAGGATAACATACCAGATGTCAGAAGCGGTCGTCGCTCCAGACTGCTCGATTACTTCGGGAGCCACTGTGTGTGAACCATAAGATACGCCTCAACGAGACTCGCACGAGCACGTACTCCAATACGGGCTGCCAACGACAGCGTCGTCTCTCACGCCGGTAGTGGTATTGCTCGCTACACCAAAGTCAGCAAGCTTGACGGTTCCATCCTTGTTCGTGAGGATATTGGCACCCTTGATGTCTCGATGGATGACACCCTGATCGTGGAGATACACCAGTCCCTCGAGCACCTGTGATATATATACCGCGACAAGGTTTTCTGGGAATTTACCAAACCGTTTGAGGATGGCGTGCAGCGAACCATTCTCGCAGAACCTATGAAGTGGAATAAGATACTAATCACGAAGACATGTGCACGCGGACGCCGCACTCGAGTATGATATAGAGGTATTCACGCGTCTTGACAAAACCCTTGTATTTAACGATATTCGGGTGCTGCGCCAACCGTCAGCGCCTCTTCCCGCGCCGAAAACACGCAGGGCTCACATTCAAGTTCTTGAGCAGATCAATCTCCGACTAGCAGGGACACCAATGAGATCGCGCAGCAGCCCCCACAATTCAGATCGCTCACCATAATCTCGCCCAGCTCCGTCTTCGGGATATTGCTCAGCTGGATCTCCTTCACAGCAACAGTCTCGCCCGTAGCCCAGTTCAACGCGCCTACACACCACACACCAACCAATTCAGCCATTGCAGCACTATCAAGCGCACAAACGACGACGACGCACGATACACCTGCCCAAACGCACCCTTGCCCAGCGAGTCGCCCAGTTGCTAGATAACACACACACACCGGTCAGGTCATCACGGGCCACTCGACAGCAAAAGACCTGGGATGGACGAACATAATCATTAAGAGCCTTCGAGCCGCTCGACTTGAGCGCCGACATGGACGCAGGCCTCGCCGCGGCCGCCATATTAAAATCGGGTCGAGATCGTTCCTCGCGGGAAGTAGTAGTAATAATACAGGAGAATCTGGCTCCAGCTCCAAGAAGAATCAGAATCAGAATCAGAATTCAACGGTCAAAGGAGAGACAGCGGGCCAGCACGGGGTGGGGGACAATGGGCCTTTGGGGGGGTATAATAAAACCAGACAGAGATGGGAGATTGGGACCGAGACGCGCTTTGCAGGTGGAGTCGCGTCCGGCCCAAGTCAAGTTCGAGTTTGGCCATATGGGTGGCCGTGTTGTTTGTGGTCATGGGATGCCAATTCCGGCCGCTTTTCCTTTTCGAGGGTGCCATTGCCGTTGCCGTGCCTTCTTCCTTCTCGCGTCCGCGTCCGCGGAAAGATTCCATATATACAGAGACATACATCACTTGTACTAACTGTCCATATGCATTGATCGAGATGTGTAATAAAGGAAAGCGGCGTGAACAGAAAAGCAAAGAAAAGAAAAGAAAGAAAAGAAAAAAAATCGATACTACTCGTGAAAACTCGTAAACAAGTCTGGCAGGCCAAAGCTGCAGAATGTGACAGAGTCGTAGCATAGAGATAGAGAGAGAATAACGCGATAGCAGCAGGCAGATGGTGGAAACACGGACGTAAAAAGTAGAAATGTGTGTGTGTGTGTGTGTGTGGTGAATGAATGAATGAATGAATGAATGTAGTTTGACGATGACGATGACGATGATGAGAGAGAGAGGAGCGACTCGAACCCAGGAAAAAAAGAATACAAACGAACAGAGTGTGGATTATATCAAAACAAAGAAGAAGAAAAAAGGCGTCAGTCATAACCGCGGGGGTGGATTCATATACAACAGAGAAAGAGAAAGAGAAAGAGAGATAAAAAAAAACCATAAACACAGATAAAAAAAAAACAAGCAAGAAGCAAACGCAAACGCAAACGAGCAATGAACGACTTATCGCTCTACAGCCTCCTCGAGGTCTTACCCGGCACAATCGCCTTAAAAGCCCGCCTCACAAGCGCAACAGTCGTCTTCCCATCCTCCCTAATCACCGCATGCCCAGCAAGCACACCACCCCGTCCCAAAACACCCATCTCATCAACCAAAACCGGCCCATCCTCACTCGACACCGCCGGCAGCATCTGCCTCCGCCCCGACTGGAACAGCCTCTTCTCCGTCACCGCGCGGTACACCGGGATCCCCGACGCCGCCGGTGCAGCGCCAGCACCAGCACCACCAAAATCAGACTGATACCCCCTGCCGAGCCGCTTAACGCCCGACGTCGCCATCAACAAGCGATCATACACGCCCTCAACGCGCCGCTGCGTCGGGCTATCAGGCGCGGGGATCCGCACGCTCGCGCGGCGCGGCGCGTACGGCTCGACGTGCAGCGGCGACGCCTCGAGGTCGTCGTAGGACGTGACGAGGGATACGTCCCGCACACACGTCTCGGTCCCCTGGTCCTCCTCGCGCGGGCTCAGCGGAGGCGCAATGAACAGCCGGCTGTCAAGGACGTCCGAAAGACGGTGCGCAGACGGGGGCGGCGTCGGTACTTTCGCTACAAAGACAGACGTCACCCACGAACTTTCGTTCCGTCAAAACCAACACCCACCTTTACTCAACTCCGCATCAAGCATCGAAATCGGCGCAATATGCAGCTGCAGAAAATCCCCATGCGACCTGCTCCGCTTCGAAGGCGAGCCCGCGGTCGCACCCGGCACGGCGGGCGCCTCGGGCACACAATCCGACACCGTCGCGCGCCGCTTCCGCACGGGCGTCTCAAGCTCACGATCCGCCAGCCCGAGGGTCTCCGCGGCTCGTTGTTCCACGGCGGCACCAGCCGTCGCGACACACGAGGCATCCGCAGCGGTGAAACTCCGGTCGCTCGTAAAAACCTCGCTCGCGGGCAAGACGCTGCGCGGACGTAGACTCGATCGATTGGTGCGGCCCTGCGAGTGGGAGAGGGGCGCGACGGGGAGGGAGGGCAGCGTCTTCAGCTCGTGCGTCGAGGACGAGGCAAAGCTCTGGCGGGCATCTTCAACAACCTCTACAGGAGCGTTAATTTGTTTTTTCGCGGAACAGTTCGACAGACGTACTCTCCACGTTGCGCATCCAGATAGTCAAGCGGTCCATCCGCGCATCAGCAGCGACGCGTTCGTCCTCGGCCGCCTGGCGCACCGACGACAATACAGAAGGCGCTAAAGAACAAGCGTCAGCCTCAGTCTCTCGCGACTACTACTCAAATACCGTTCTGAAGCCGGACATCGTCTTCCCAAGATGTACTCGCCGCGCTGCTCTGACACTTTGAGTGGTATTCATTATCCGCCGAAGACAGGGTCAACAAAGGTGTCGATCTGCCTGTCAGTTGCGAAGCGGTCGATTTATAGAGATTCATAGTCTTGTCTACAAAATAGTCAGAACCAAAGAAACGAAAAAATCCACAAAACACCTACCAATCGACTTGCGGATATTATGCTTGAGAACACTCACACCCGATCCATGAGCAGACGACGGCCGAACACTCGAAGGATCTAAAACCCCAACACAATCAAAACCACACTCAGCACCAAGAACTCAAAACCTTACCCGTCGAAAAAGACCCAACAGGCGAACCAGAAGAAGACGACGGCGTAAGCGGCACCGCCCCCCGTTCCTTCCTCTCAACCACCTTCGCCGCCCTCTCCTCCTCCTCCCTCTCCCTCTCATCCGCCTCCTCCCTCTCCCGCTCAATCTCCTCCAACCTCTCCATCTCCCTCATCCTCTCCCTCTCCCTCTCCCACTCCCTCACACGATCCCGCACAGGATCCCTCTTCTTCACCGAAACCGGCGTCTGCGCCACGCCATTCTGGCGTCGAGACGTCGAATCACCAAGTACACGACTCTTCCCGGGAGTTGCGACGCGCGAAGCAGAGAAATTCTCGCGATTCACGAGCGGGGTGAATGGACGCCGGGACGGCGTAGACGCAGCAACGGCATTGAACATGCGAATGTTCTCCTTGCCCGCCGCCCTCGAGAAGGGCGAGACCGGAGGGGAGGCTTTGACCGGCGATAGCTCGCCAGTGGGCACGCGCCTGCGCGGGGTCGCTGACACTCTGTGAGATCTCGCCGCGAGGGATGGTAGAACATGGACATACGTTTCGGCGCGGGTGCCTTGGGCTGTGGGCGCGCCCGCGGGACCTGGGCAGCTTGGGGCGTGTGTTGTTTCCGCGCGGGGTCGATGCCCGCCGAGCTCTTCGGGCGCGCGGCTTCCATGAGTCTCAAGACGTCTTTTTCAAAGACGAGCGAGGACGTGTAGCTCGACGAGCGTCCTGCGATACGTCAGCTTTGCAGAGAGGTCCGCGTTGGAGACTCACGGTGTGAGGCAGAGGAAGGCGTAGTCGCGGTCTCCTGCCGGTAGGCCCAATACGGGTCGTTCATGGCCTGCGTCACGGTGCAGCGCAGGTCCGCGTTGGGGACAATCATCCTGCGCAACATCCTCTCGACGCCCTTGGACATGTGCCATTCACCAACCCACTTTCCACGAAGCTAAACAGGCGTCAGGAACGCATAGACATGTGTAGCAAGACACTTGCTGTGCGGGACCAATACTGTTCCAGATCCTCCTTTGTCGAGAGTTGCTCGCCTTCAGAGTACTCGAAAGGAGTGCGCCCGACGAGGATCTCGAAAAACGTCACGCCGAGAGACCAGACGTCCGACTTGCGCGTGTCGTGCGGGAGGCCACGCGCACGCTCGGGCGACAGATACTGGGAACAGAACGCGAAAAGTGTGAGAAAACCGCGTCGACAAGGCCCGGACCGCGCACCTCGGGTGTCCCATAGGACAGGTTGGAGTGGAACGCGGTCTCCGACTTGCGGTCGTACTTTTCCGCAAAGCCAAAGTCGACGAGGACAGGGACGTTCTCGCGGGACAGGAGGATGTTTGCGGGCCTGGAGGGCGGTCAGCGGGCTATGGGGTGAGGCGGCGGGGACGCACTTGATGTCGTTGTGGACGACGCCGCGTTTGTGGAGAAAGTCTACGCCGGAGAGGAGGGAGCGGAACCACTCGCGGGCCTTGGGCTCGGCGACCTCGACGGGCACGGGCGTGGGGAGGTATGCCCTGATCGGGATGAGACCAGGACGCGAGGGCGGTGGCAGACTTACATGGTGATGAGCGCGTAGGACGGGGTGATGATGAACGAGTGGAAGGGGATGATCGACGGATGCGGATCGGACTTGAACGTCCGGACGATCTTCATCTCGTTCCACCTGCGTGCGTCAGAGAGCGCCTCGGGCGTCGGCACACGACTCACAGGGATCGGATGCGTGCAGCCGTGGTCGGCGTCTTGGAGCGGTGCACGAGCTTGACGGCAATTTTCTGGCCGTCCGTGCTGCCGGACTTGGGGGTGCACAGCCAGACGCTGCCCCAGTTGCCAAAGCCAATCTGGAGATGGACGTGACATCAACTGTCGTGCACGCGGAAGCACGTACCTCTTCGACAAAGCAGAGCCTGTCAGAGAGGACCTGGTCGGAGAGCGAGTAGACGTCGGCGGGGAGCGGGGGGTCCATGGCTAGAAATACAAGAAAGACAAGAACAAGGAACGACCGTGGGCGCTCGCTAAGTACTGCGTCGAGGCAGCTTGAACACTGGCCAAACACGCCCCAACAACACGCCCCACGTGTCCGCAACGCGCCAGGGCCGCAGCCAATCAGAGCGCTTTTGGGCCGTTCCATGACTGTGGGCAATTTAGGTCACGTGGCCGGGTTCCCACAGTGATAGCCGGGTCACGACGGCCCAGCTTTTTTCAGAACCACCATGTCACTGCCCCAGCCTGTTCCCCCCTCCTGGAAGGTAGCCCGTCGCCGTCGTCCCCGTCGTGCTCGACTGACCCCCCGCAGGACCTCGGCAAGTCCTCCAACGACCTCCTTGGCAAGGACTTTCCCTTCCAGGGCTTTGCTCTCGAGGCCAAGACCAAGACCCCCTCTGGTGTGACCTTCAAGGTCGGCGGAAACCGTGCCGCGAGTGCCAGCCAGATTGTCGGCGACATCGAGGCCAAGTGGTCCGAGCGCAAGCACGGGCTCACCGTCACCAACACCTGGACCACCGCCAACCTGCTGCGCTCCCAGGTCGAGCTCGAGAACACCATCGCGCAGGGCCTCAAGGTCGACCTCGCCACCTCGCTCCTCCCGGAAAAGGGCGCCAAGACCGCGCTGCTCAGCGCGGCCTACAAGCAGTCTGGCTTCCACTCGCGCGCCTTCCTCGACCTCTTCAAGGTGCGTCCGAGCTCCGGGTGTGCCCGTGTCACGCTGAACACGGCTGCCAGGGCCCGACTTTTACCGCTGACACTGTCATTGGCCGTGACGGCTTTTTGCTCGGCGGCGAGGCGTCGTACAATGTCACAGAGGGCAACATTACCAAGTATGCTGCTGCTGTCGGCTTCAACGCGCCTGACTACGCCATCACCTTTCACGGCCTGAGCAACCTCAAGACGTTCTCTGCCAGCTACTACCACCGCGTGAGCAACGACGTCGAGGCTGGCGCCAAGGCCATCTACGACTCCAAGTCGACGCACGGCGGCGTTGCGCTCGAGGTCGGCGCCAAGGCGTAAGTGACAATTCCCCGTGTGTGCCCGCGCTCATGTGCCTGCAGCTACCTGGACAATGCTGCGTTTGTCAAGGCGAAAATCAACAACTCGGGTGTGATTGCGCTCGGGTACACGCAGAGCCTGCGCCCCGGGGTGAAGGCAGCGTTTGGGCTTGCGCTGGACACGCAAAAGCTGAACGACGTGTCGCCGAGTGGCCCGTGCCACCAGGTTGGGCTGAGCCTGACGTTTGACTCGTAGTAGAATACGTAGCTTGATAATAAATGTCACTTGACCTGTCACGGCCTGCTCCCAACGGCCACATGCGCGACCTGCCGCCGCTGTCGCTGTCGATCCTCGGCGTCGAGCCGCTCGACGAGTTTATCAAGGAGATTGCAGACTTTGTGCACCACATGATCGTCACCAGGCCCGACGTCGCCGGCACCGTCGAGGTCGAGGCCAAGATCGGCGTCCTGCGCGACAAGGCCAGCGCCCAGCGCATCGCCCTGCCCGTCCTCGTCGAGAGCAGTCCGTGCTTTGCCTCTTTGCTGTCCTCCGCCGCACTGACCCGCGCAGTCCTCGCCCCAGACACCGCCGACTGCCGCTTCGAGTCGAACATGTCCGTCGTGCGTGCCCCTGCCCTGCCTCCCGTTCCCGCGCCCACGCAGCCTGAGCCCAGAACCAGCACAAGCACTACAACGCCCTCCTCAACAACCTCATGGCCACCGCCCCGTCCGCCCAGCTCAAGTACTCGCACCTCCACCTCGTCGACTCGTTCTACGCCGACGCGCAGGACAAGGTCCGCGTCACGCGCGACGAGCAGACCGGCACCGTCACTGCGTGCGTGCGCAAGGTCCGTCTCGGCGACCTCAACGTCTACTCCCCGAAGCGCGCCGCGGACTGGCGCGTCAGCGTCAACCTCGAGGTGCCCGGTGCGTCGTCGCTGTCGTCGCTGTGATCATTCCCGCCGTGTGCTCAAGGACGCACAGTGCAGCACCCGCTGGGGACGCCCACGCACACGCGCAAAAAGGACAGGATGAGCTATGCCCATGAAGAGTTTAACATTGATCTGACTAAAGTGACCTCGGCGTCGTCGCCCGCGGCTCCGGTGCAGACGCTGTACGAGCTCGAGCTCGAGATTGCGCGCCCCGAGATTCTCCTCGCGACCGCCGCGACGCGCGGCGACGTCAATCTCCCCGAACACGAGCGGAGCGCGTTCGACGAGCTCATTCGCGCGTTTGTGAACAATGCGCGCATCCTCGTGCGCAACGCGAGCGATGGGTGGCAGTAGACAATGTAGTACTGTAGTAGAATGTTTACAATCCGACTACTTCGACCATGTCCCCGTCGTCCAAGTCGGCGTCTCCGATTTCGGCGTCGTGCCCCATCTTGTCCCCGTCGACACAGAGTCGTGCGTCGTTTCCTGCCAGCCCTGCTTTCTTGAGGTAGGCCTTGACGATCGCACCGCACTTTGTCGTCGGCCGCACGGTGAGGGTAATGTCGTTCGTGAGCGACGAACGCAAGACGAGCTTGAAAGTCTCGCCGTCAGCGTCGGACTCTTCCTCCTCGTCGTGTGACGGTGGAGCGTCAGGAATTTCTGGTGTGGCATTTATCGGATGAGTACGCATGTACTCGTATGTCACCTTGTCGCACCCGACTGGGATCATGTCAGATGGTATTGAGAGCACACGGAACGACCCACCCAGTTCGACTTCGCCCCGCATCTGAAATGTCATGGGCGTCACAGACGCATAGATGCGCCTGCCTTCGTACGTGAGTATCAGATTCTCAACGCGGACACACGCTTCCTCCGCCGCCGCCTCGAAAAGATCCTGGAAATTCTCGTCCTGCGCAAGCGTAAGCAACCACAACGCCGGACCCCGCGTCCACGCACCCGGTAGATCTTGAACAGCCACAGCGCCGCTCTGCCCTCGGGGTCCAGCGGGTGCGGCTGCCACCGCACCGCCACCTGGACGGTCTCGCGCGCCCCATCAGGGGCCGGCGACGCCGCGCGGGGCGGCGCGCGCGCCCCGACCGACCTCGCGAGCCGCGCGAGCTCGGGGTTGGCGAACAGCGCGTCGTCGGCCGCCTCGTCGTCGTCGTCGCGCGCGCGCGCGGGCGGCGCCGCGGCGTTGAGCGTGCGTCTGGTCGGCGGTTATCGTCATGTGGATGAGGCGCGCGGGGTGACGTACTCGACTAGGGCGCGCATGTGCTGGATCTGGTGCCGCGGCAGCTCGGGGGGCGGGGTGATTGAGCGCGCGCGCTGCGGCTGCGGCTGCGCGCGCGGTGTCGTCGTGCTGACGATCTCGACGCCGTCGCCGCCGCCGTCGTCGTCGTCGTCGTCGTCGCTGGAGGGTATCTCGTGCGAGAGGAGGCTGTGCCGTGTCAGCGTGGACGGTGTGGAGAGGGGAGAGACCTGCCGCGTGATGTGTTTCTTGTTCTGCCACTCGTCCTTCCCCCGCGCCTTCTTCCGCCGCGGCGTCGCGATCTCCTCGTCGCTGTCGTCGTGCCGCGCCGTCTTGGCCTCTGTTGCACTGAGCTTGCGGTATCGCACCAAAACCAGCACGACCCACCCTTCGTCAACTTGTCCAGCGCCGCCCACGCATTCGTCGTCCTATTCCGATTACGCATGAACATCTCGTCGCTGTCGACCCCGCGCCCATCCAACGACGACGTCCCCGCATCAGGCGCCGGCGCCGCACGCTCCAAGCTCGGAGCCCTGGGCTTCGGGCGCGGGCGCGGTCGCGGTCGCGGTCGATTAGCGGAAGCCATATGATCCCCGCAGTGGACGTTTAAGGCAACTCCCAATGCGTGGGAATTTTACGATCCTCGGCACTGTCTTGCGTGGGTCACGTGGCGCTGTGATACCTTGGATGGAACCCGTCATCTTCAAGCGCTCGAAGGGCAAGCCGGCGCAGCGCGCGCGCGAGGCGGGGGACGACGAGCGGGATGGGCGCGGGGATGCGGGGGACTCGCCGAGTGCTGTGGCTGCGAAGCTGAAGAGCAGGGTCAAGCGCGCGAAAAAGGCGAGCAAGCTGAGTTTTGGCGGCGACGACGAGGTCGGCTTTCTATTGCCGTTCGGGGTCGCGTGCTCATTACTGTGCTGTAGGAGGGCGAGGGGGAGGTCTTTCAGGTGAAAAAGTCCAGTCTGAGTCGAAAGCTCGCGTTGGGGACACATCCTGCGTATGTATCGAGGCTTAGTCGTGGCGGGAATCTGACGCGGTGTGCAGGAGCGTTGCTCTCGATCTGGAAAAGGCCACCATCTCGCAGCGATCCGGACCGACGTACGACGCTGCGCATCTGCGCGAGCTGAAAGCGGGCACCCCGTCCTCCCGGCCACCGCCCGCGGCGGAAACGTCGATGGACGTCGACGAGGCGTCGAGTCTCGCGCTCGACGGCGCCGGCTCTCCCTTCTGTAAGACCTCGCTCGCTGCTCGATGTCCTCGTCTCACAGGTGCCCCAGCGGAGGCGATCATCCCCACCGACTCGTCGATCAAGGCCGCGAGGGAGCGGCGCGAGCGGCTCCGCAAGACGGGCGTGGGCGGCGACGAAGACTTTATCTCGCTGTCGGTGGTGCGCAGGGCCGATGCGCACGAAGGCCCGCACCCGGCGAGCCGGCTCGTGCGTGAGGAGGACGAGCTGGGCGAGGGCGACGACGGTGCGTTCCTCGTTTGCGTTTTCCGTGGTCGAGCTCATCCGGTCGTTCCGCAGAGTTTGCAGAGTACACGAGTGCGCAGGAGCGCATCGCGCTTGGCAAAAAGTCGAGGAAGGCCGAGGCGGCGAAGCGGCGGGATGCGATGAAGGAGATGATTGCGGACGCTGAGGATGAGGATGAGGAGACTGCGGAATGGGTGCAGGAGCAGCTCCGCCGCGGTGGGCATGCTGCCGCGGCGTCTCGGGGTGCCGCGCCGTCAAGGGTCAAGGAGGTGTACAAGCCCACACCGAGTACGGATGTCGCTCGTGATCTTTTTTGTATGCTGACGATGCGCGTAGTACCGGCTGCGGCGCCTGTGCCGACTCTTGGACCAGCTATAGCGCGGCTGACAGAACAACTTACGAATCTGACGACTTCGCACGCGAGCAATACTGCTGCTCTGAGTGCGCTTGCGAGGGAAAAGACGGAGATTGACGAGCGTGAGACGGAGATGCGCGAGATGGTGGGCAGGGCGGAGGATAAGCGCGCATGGTTCGAGAGCTTCAAGGAATGGCTCGACGGCGTCGCTGGGTTCCTCGATGAAAAGGTGCGCGACCTGCAGTAACGCGCATGATCCTACCGACTCACGATCCCCAGTACCCCCTCCTCGAAAAGCTGGAAGAAGAGCACGTGTCTCTCATCCAAGAGCGCTTCGACATGGTCAACAAACGCCGACGGCTCGATGACCAAGACGACTTGTCGACGATCTTTGGTGCGCTGCCCTCCCCGCCCGAACCCGAAGCCGAAGAGACCGACGAGCTAGGGCGCGCCGTGCCCCGCGCCAGCCCCGCCGCACAGAAGCGCGAGCGCCGCGAGGCCCGCGAGAGGCGCAGGGCGGCGCGGAAGTTTAGGAAAACAGAGGAGGAAGAGGGGTACTCGACTGACTCGGAGCTCGCGCCGCACGACCAGTCGGCGTATCGAGACGCGCTCGCGGCCCTCCGGGCCCGCACGGACGACGTGTTGGCGGACGTCAAGGCGGCGGAGTTTATCGATCCTGCGAAGGGGAGGTGGGGGGCGTGGCGGGCGAGGTATACGGAGAGCTATGTTGGTGCGTGGGGCGGGCTTGGGGTCGTTAGTGTGTGGGAGTTTTGGGTCAGGCTGGAGAGCGCCGGGTGGGATTGTATTGAGGTGCGCGTGTCGATGATACTGTCGCGAGTTGTGTTTTCCTTCCTCATTGGGTTCCGTAGGACTCGAGGAGTCTTGATAGTTTCAAGTGGTACAAGAAGCTCTACGATTATTCGCGGCCCGATGCGGATGAGGGCGGGGAGGGAAACGAGGAGTTGGGGCCGGACGGCGATCTCGTAGCGTCGATGATTTCCACGGCCGTGATACCCAGGCTAGCAGCGGTCATTGCGGGCGGCGCGCTCGACCCCTACTCGGAGACCCACGTGCGGCGCGCTGCCCATCTCTCCGAGGAGGTCGAGGCCAGCGTCGAGAGCGGCAGTGCCAAACTACAGGTCCGGCGATACATCCGCTGCCACTTGGTGCCACTGACGATGTTGCAGACGCTGCTCAAGGCGGTCGTGACGGCGTTTCAGGCGGCTGTCGCGGATACTGAGACTTTGGTGGCGAGATTCAGAGCCGTGCGGCGCGGAGTGCCCGCGTTTGAACCGGAGGCGATCCCTGCGCGCCGGCGGTTCTTGTTGCGGAGAGTCAAACTCCTCCGGAATTTGTTGAGGTGGCGGAAGCATACCGGGGAGCGGTTTGGTGTCGGAATGTTGGCCACGCGGTTGGTGGAACAGTGCATTGTTGATGTCGCAGAAAGTGGATGGGAAGTCGGGGGAGAGGATGTCGCTCGGACGGTCAGTTTATTGTGCAAGCTCTAGGTCATCATCTTGACTGAATTGATATAGGTGGTGACGATGCTTCCTGCGGAACTAATACCTGACGGGTTGAAAAACCGGTTTGGACTAATCTAGAGCGTTTATTTCTGTACATTATACCGGCAGGAAACATTGATGATGTATCTCACGCAATACAAATCTAAAGGTAAAGTTGCCTTGATTACGGCTCACGGATTCATTGACGCTTATCGACACCAAGGCAGGTTGTGAATACTTTGTTTCCGTTTGATCGCGCCGACGCGCTTTGGCCGTCTCCCGAGCTTTATCATTCTCAAAGGTTTCAGTGCGAATCACCGTTCGCAGCTCACACTGGAACCTTCGGTACATGCTCGAAAATTAAGCTCATGAAGCACCTATACTGACCCTCACAACTATACCCTTTTGGGTGTCTTCTCCCCTTGTGAGCATGGCTCGTTCCGCTGTCAGACATTTCGACGGAAGCTATTCTGTACTTTTTTTCCGATGACATAGACATTCTCAGACCGGATCTTTTTTGAGTGCTGGTGCGCCACGACGCGTGTCGCGTGTCGGACGGCGGATGATCTGACCAGGTAATCTCGTACTGGTATTGCTCAATAGTGGCTGTATTGGCCCGTCAGTTCAAAATGGAATTTCTTTGGCTTCAGTAGGATGGCTGTTAGCATGTTGACGGGTGTCTCTGAGACACCAAGTTTTGATCGACGACGATCACCACCGATCATTCGTGGGTCTTCTCGCCCGCAAATGCCTCAACGCCTCACCGTTTCTCTTTCAATATGTCTGATCGGTCAATGTATTGCAAGCCCGCCAACGTTCGGGCCTCGACTTCGCTTCAAGTGACTCAAGATTACATACCTCGCTTAACATTCCGTCACAATACATCTCCATTGCCTTTATATGCAGACCAGCGGAAGGCATCTCAGCACTTACTCTCTCTACAGTCTCTCGACGACATGGCAGACAGCAGCAGCCAATGGATCTCGAACCAACAGGGAAAAAACAAAGATCAGATTAGCATCCAGCATATCGAGGACGCGTCCGCCACCTACCCACAAGACCCCATCGCGTATCCTCCCAACGGATGGTCTCGATTCCGGTCTGTCGCAATTCGCACACTGTTTCCGTGTTCGTTGCCCGCTTATACGCGTTCCGCCATAGGGGCTTGATTCGAGAAGCCGCTGCAGAGTTCACCGGCGTGTGTATTCTGATCATCTTTGGCGCTGGCGTCAACTGCCAAGTCGCCCTCTCATCCGATCCTAATGTTGCTGCGAGCCCAAAAGGCGTAGGTCTTTGGGATCTCGCCTATCACGCAACGCTGATCAGATACGTCATGCTTCTAGTCGTATGTGTCTGTCATGTTTGGCTGGGCTGCTGGGCTCGCACTGGGCGCTTGGGTATCGGGCGGTATCTCGGGCGGGCATATTAACCCTGCAGTGCGTCCTTTTCATTTTTGGGGGGCATACTGTTTAGTTGAGTGTTCAGGTGACTGTGGCTCTTGCCGTATACCGTGGCTTCCCCTGGAGAAAGGTGCCCGTCTACATTATTTCGCAGCTTTTGGGAGGCATCATGGGTGCTGCGTTCGTATACTGGAATTATTTCCACGCTATCGACATATACGAGGGCGGAAAAGGAATCCGCACACTGAAAACCGCAGGCTTTTTCGGGACATTCGCAGTCAGTGTTATATCGTCCTCTTTCTCGTGCGCTCCCTCTCACGGTTCTTTTGCAGATGGATTATATGACATCAGTGTCGTGTTTCTTCTCCGAGTTCCTCGCTACTGCTGTGCTCGTCATCTTCGTCTTCATGCTGGGTGACAAGTTCAACTCTCCACCTCCCAGCGGTCTCGCCCCTCTCGTCATCTTCATCATCGTCATCGGTATCAGCTCAGCCTGGGGAATGGAGACATCCTTCGCCATCAACCCTGCCCGCGACTTGGGCCCTCGTCTGCTCACCGCTATGGTCGGCTACGGCAAAGCTGTATTCACATACCGCAAGTGCGTTTGCATCCTCACTCCATTTCTTCGGCGAGCTAATACATTATTCTAGCCACTACTGGATATGGTGCCCCATTATGGCACCGTTCTTGGGCGCCCTCGCGGGAGCGGGCTTCTACGATCTGTTCCTCTACGTTGGGGAGGACAGCATCTTTAACAGACCCAACGCAGCTGCACGTCGCAGCCGCATGCATGCTGAGCGCGCCGAGTCTGAGAACTACAATCGCGGCTCCAATGCTGTCTAGTTCGTCTGCAGTCCTCGCCATCATCGTTCTGTCTCATAGAACTCGACTCCTACTCAATTCATCGATTCCTTTTCACACTATATCATGGACATAATATCTTTCGCTAGTCTTTGTGTTGCAAGTATATAATATTACATATAGAATAATACTATTTGAGTATAGCTATACTGTACAAAAATATGGTAGCAAAACATATGCATATAACACTGTCAATTGAATCTTGACGTTTTCCAATGGAGCTTGGTTCACAATTTCATTCATAACCTCTTGTAGTAGCAAATATGGGTGTAGCCTTAGTGCCCAGTACACTTTACAACATTTTTGCTTACACATCTCACCTCAATGACTCTACTGATAAAGGTTGATACGTAACGCCGAGGCTGAATGGGATTGTGGCGCATTTTCTAGCGCCTTGTATGATTAATGCGGTACATTAGGACAGCTGATCTGAGCAATGCAACGGCGGTGGTGTAGGCTCATCGGTGGTATGACTGTAAGATGGCTCTCGAAACGCGAAACGTCCTCGAACTTGAGAACAGACTCGGAGAGCCGGAGCAAAAACGGAAATAAAACATACACACATCAGTGGCAGTGCAACATTCAAAGATAAATATCTGGGTACGTCATGACCATCACGTAGTTCGACTTTGGTATCAATTTGCGGGAGAGAAAGTCGATGTCTTGTTTACAGGTGACTGTCCGTGAATTACAGTCTTGTCTTTCAATTGACGGGGTCTAGCATGCTACTTCGTACCGAGATGCTCTCAGTTTTTTTAAGAAGTAAACCGTCTGATTTAGAGTATGTACAATATGTTGTCAATCATCAGCAAAATTTCATCGGTAGTCACAATATCAGTATGTTTTTGACGAAAATATGGGATAGATACAATTTTAAGAGGAATCTATAATGATACAACTCAATGGCCAGAATCAAGGGTAAAAGTCTCTCGCAACGAAGCACCATCATATGGAATCTACGCAACAAAAAATAACGCTACAATCAATACCACACGGGCAAGAACCCAACGTAGTCATTTCAATCTGCGCCCAACTTACCATCTTCCAGCGACGCGTCCAATCGCAGCGACAAACCCTGCGCCACCCCCGAGGAGCAGCAGCCACACGCCAAGATCCCATGCGATGCGCTTCCTGAACTGTTTTCTCTGCAACGCGCGCTCCTTGCGCAGCAGAAGCTCGTCTGGGCCGCTTCCGCTTTCACTCGACTGGGCGTTATGTGGCGTGAGGATAGTTAGGGGACGTTCAAAGAAGTGCGCGACGACGTGTAGAACAGCTGAAGGCGGTCGCTTAGTTATATCCAGGAGAAAATAGAGCGTAATGGACTTGCCAGGGAGGAAGTAGGTACTTGTTAGGGCGGAGAGTAGAAGGATGTCGCTGAGGATGGCTGAAATACTTGGGGGGACGAGGGCCAGGGCAGTGACCAGAATCAAAAGGACGGTTTTAGTTATGGGAAACGAGGTTGAGTGACGAAGTCGGTCGGCAATGGGAAGAGAGGGTATCGTGACAATGAGAGATGGAATGCTGAGAAGGAGGGTGACTGCATTTAGTACTGGGATGATTGACAGGGTAGAGGTTTGAGATGTTATGGACTAGAAGATATGTAAGGGATAAGGGAAGATTGATTAAATGATTCACGAACAGTCTCTGGTATGCTCGGATTGGCGGAGAAGATCACGAGCGGCAGTGTCAAAAGGAGGGCTAGCGTGACAGACAGAACGGAAAGGAGTTCGAAAGATCGGAATCTAGAAGGCTTGGCCGTCGTTATAGGTTGGCGAGATCCCCTTAAAGATGTATATAGGGACAGTGTGGACGAGGAGGTAAATGCGAAAGCAATCGTAACTTGGCTCAAATCATCAGGTTCTGAATCAAGTACGAGATAGAGGGACGCACCAGGGCCTTGCCAGAATGTTCCTGTTCGTAACCAGCCGGCATTCCCCAACGGAATGTGATGTACATAGGCATAAGCGATACACGCTAACCATACAATGTAAGTGGCGAGCGATAGCCACGTCGTGTAAATAATGCGTTTCGAATTAAGCGACTGAGCAAGGGACACCGGTGCGACTGAAAGAGCGAATATTACTGTCAAGCCAAGCCGAGGAGATAATGATGTGCTGTTTGATAGAAGTGGAAGCAAGAGATGAACCGATTCTGGTAATGGAGCATTAGATCGTTCGTCGCGCTATAACGTGTAAGAAATGGCACACCGCGTAGATAGAATGTGGCTAGTAGGATCCTTAGAGCACCTATACCTGCCCTAACTACTTTCCTCAGTATGCTCCGACGTTTTTCCTTCCCTCGCCCTCTCGCAAAAAGGTCGAGGATGACGTCTTCGAGTTCTGCCGATCGTGTATACCGAGAGAGCATGTACAAGAGTTGCCTCGCGAATGCCGCTAAAATAGCAAACACAATGAGCAAAGGTAATCCATAATTCAGAGGTGTCTCAGTGTGCGGCAGGAACATGGCTCCGAGCTTGAGGTAGGGAACGAAAAGGTAGAGAAGGACAAGGGAGGGACTGAGAGGCGGGGTAGATGGTCTTTGGACATCAAAGTGAGATATACAATCATCGTCCTCGTTGTCATCGTCACTGCCGAGGTGAAAGGGTCCTTCGGTGTCTTCGTCGTGGACGAGAATAAGCGCAGCAGAGGAATCAAGAGGCGTAAGACGAGGAGAAGAGAGACGAGAGGAGCCTGACGAGCTTACTGAGCTCGTCGACATGCGTCGTGGCGGCGGGGACCCTGGGGGTTCAGGGGTTTTGCCCCAGACCATTCTTCAAGTTGCGATGTGCGACAGAGTTGGCGTGTGGAATGGTTTGTCGGGCACCGGAAACACGAGACTAAAACAACAACATTCTTCTATATTTACACCCATGTATCGCTAAGAATTGCTAACCACCGCTCTCGAGTAATAGCAGTCGAGTCGCTGCTCTGTTCCCAGAATTCGAGACGTTTACTGGCAACTGACATATCCAGACACATCTCGGCTCAAATACACGGCAGTCCCTTCGCCGTCCTATCCGAACTCTTCTAGTATATGTTCTATTATGGATACGTCTATACCGCACCGAGAACAGAGGTTGACTCTGGTCCAATAAAACGTGTGTCATACATCTTCTATCCGTAACAAGCTCTGTATGGTCCCCATTGAATGTTGAGCATATGTGGTACGGACCCCTGACGCTTATCACCGGAACAAAGGAAGGTACAATTCAGGCAATTGTGGCAACATAGTCCAGCGACGACGTATGGGACATCTGGTCGGTAACGCACTATCGGCGAGAATTGAGTAGGAAATAATAATATGCACTGGCAGCACCATTGCTTCCTGCAATGATGTTCATCGCGAGTCTTTCCTGTTCATGACTAGAACACCCTAAACGAACTAAAGCATGGAGAAATGCGTATATAAATCTGAAATGGTTCAGCACTGCGATTGCCACGTATTTTATTGAATCATGGCTTCCACTGATGTTTGCAATGCTTCTACCAACTCTGGGCTCTATAATGCTATCATATTCGATCTCGGCGGCGTGGTTTTTACCTGGTCGTCTTTGTCTCCGGAATCTCCTCTTCCTGCGAACGTATTTCGCAGAATACTTTCATCTTCTCACTGGTTCGAGTATGAAAAGGGCAATCTGGACAAGGACGAAGTATACTCCCTTGTTGCAAAGCAATTCGCAGTCGAACCTGCTGCCGTCAAGAATACATGCCAAATTTTGTCGGACTCTCTGCAGACCAACAAGAAAATACTGGAGGTCATCAGAGAGCTCAAGGAAATGGGGCTCTCGATCTATGCCATGTCTAACATATCAGCACCGGACTGGAAGATGTTGAAAATGAAAATGACCCCAGCAGAGTGGGCACTATTTGATCATACATTCACGTCGTAAGTTTCCTGCCTAACTCGTCCATGTCGGATGCAAATTTACTGATGGTCTATTCTAAGTGCTTCTGCTGGCCAGCGCAAGCCGAACATTGGTTTCTTCAAACACGTTATTGAGAAGAGTAGTATTGACCCTTCCCGCACATTATTCGTAGACGACAAGCTGGAGAACGTCGTGACTGCTCGATCCTTTGGAATGCATGGAATTTGTTTTGACGACGACTCCAAAGTAATTCAAGACCTCAAAAACCTTTGCTATGATCCCGTTCTCCGCGGAAAGAGATTTCTCGCCTCTCACAAGAAGAACTTGAAATCTGTAGCTTCAAACAACATTGAATTTATGGAGGTCTGTTTCGTGGATTTTATTCTTATACATCTAACTTATCAGTCCTGTCAGAACTTTTCACAACTCATGATCCTCCTAGCTACAGGTGATGAGTGGGTCTACTCCTTTGCTTTCATTGATTCTCAAGTGTGATAAATTCGAGAAGATCTCTAGTTGACTACACCATGGAGTCTCCAGGACTGTTCAACGTCTTTCAGGGCCGTGGCTTGCTCACTACGGAATTTTATCCGTGTGTTTGATTCAATGTATTTGTAGAAACTGAACGTGACATTGGCGCTCAGGAATGATCTTGATACGACTTCGATCGGCCTTACTGTCGTAAACCATGTTGATGCGGGCACCAAGCATAGAATTATGGACGAAATGCTCCTTTACCGGGACTCTGATGGGATTATCCAAGTATACTTTGATCACTCCCGTCCTCGTATGGGTAAAACTTACATCTTTTCCCTGACTTCATGAGTTTACTAACTTGCAATCTTCTATAGATCCTTGCACCTGCGTAAACGTGCTCAACCTCTTCTACCAAAACGGGAGAGGCCATGAACTTTCAGCAACACTTGACTGGGTTGAGCAGGTTCTCAAAAATCGAGCATACATTTCAGGGACATACTACTACATCAGTGCTGATATCTTCTTGTTTCTCCTCTCCCTGCTCCTCCAGAATTCTGCAGAGGTACGCGAACGCCTCGAGCCCATGTTCAAAAAGCGGGTCATGGAACGTCTCGGCACAGAAGGGGACTCCCTTTCTCTTGCTGTTCGAATCCTTGCTGCGACGGTCGTGGACCTCGTAGACGAACGCGATCTGAAATCTCTTCTCTCTTTGCAGTGCGGAGATGGTTCGTGGGGTAATAGCTGGTTTTGGAGATATGGGTTATCGCCAACCTTGGCTCGAAATGACGGTGTCACCACTGCCCTTGCCATCTGGAGCATTGAACAAGTCCAGTCACTGCGCAAGAGGCAGTCAAACGCTCCAACTCTGTGCTCCTCCGGCAGAAAAGTCAAGGGCTGGGCGGCGGGCATTTAATTCAGAAGCTTGGAAAAATATAGGTTATTTGGATTTTTGTGGAGAATGAGAGGCCCATTCTAGGTCTTTAATAGGTCGAGTCATTGCGGGAGGGGAAGTTAAACTCTTCGATTCCATTCTCCTCGATCTCTCGCAGGTCCACCGATATTGAATAGTATGTGTAAATATGCCTGAACTAGTCTACTGTTGAAGTCTTGCAAGTCGCGCAACTGATTGAAATGCGATCAAGTCATCGGTGTCATATCTCATTCTACCCAAGTCCTAGGAACCTGGCATTCTTTGCTGGCTGAGTGGCTGGCACCATTACACACATCTACAGAACAAAAAGCATTGAAGCGGTTTTGAAAGGCGCTGATTATTTCATTTTCTTCTAATGTTTGCATCTTCATGTAGACAGAACACCCTACTACAAACGAGATTGTCGTATCTGAGTGTCCGCAACTAGTGTGCGGGGGATTTGACCAACCAAAATCACACCGGCTAATTTGCAGGTGCAAATTTGCGTTAATTTGCACCCTTCTTCTTGATGGGTGCTAAAATTGGGTGTGAATTTGGTCAAATTCACAGCTGGTTTCTAAAAAGTAGAATCCAAATAATTCGCACCGTGTCAAGCAATTATCTAGAGTGATATTCAATGATATGACTAGAAAACTCAGAATTTAAGGGCTTCGCCTTATCCGGGACAACTTGATGCTAGAATAACCAAGTTCAAGGCGAGGAACATGTCATCTGTAGATGCTACAATCCTTTAGGGAGATCAAAAGCAAAATGATGAAACGTCATGACGAGGACCTGCTGCTCAGCTCGCTATTTGGCTCAATGAAATTACCCGCAATCAGTCATCTTGAGCACCACACATAGTCTATAATTAATTTGTGCTAATTTGCAGCAAATCAGGTCTTCACTTGTGTGAATCTCACCAAAATCACCAGCAAATTTGC
>JAGGAQ010005977.1:0-103058 GCA_017657225.1 Termitomyces sp. T69sscA | reverse complement strand
AGTATATATAGGCAGCCTGTGGATAGAATATCCCCAGGCTGAACAATAGCAGTGTTCTTCTGGCCTACACACTGAACCAACTGTAAGCTCTCTAGTGACATCCAACCACTTGGCTAAGCCCTGCCAGTCCCTTGTCTGACTCTTGCTGGCCTCTATGCCTGCTTGACTCCTACTTGTCACTGGTGCTTGCTAGCTCTGTGGAAGGAGTTTTGCAGACATTAAGTGCTCCCCTTAATATTGTCAAAGTACACATGCATGAATCTTTTAAGAACATCATGGATGAATGAGATCATCAGCCTCTGGGATGTTGTTGAAGCATCACAGTCTTCAATTTGCATAATATTACTGACATCTGTGCCAGTAATGGACAAAAATACCATCTTCCAGATGTGATGAGGAAGTGGTGTCATGTCTTTAATTGTTTGTTCTGCTAGTGTGCATCTAGTGCTGTTCATAGTGTTTCATCTTTCTTTGCTCGCTTGTCCCATCCCCTTGTACTCCCGGGACTTGCGCCAACCCCCGGCACTTGTCCTCCACCCTCCCCAGCACTCGCCCACTCACCGGCGCTACCGGCACTCCCCCACATACTGCCCCCGCCCTGCTTCGGTCTCCTATGCCTTGCACCCTCCCAGTACTCTGTGTCTGTGTACACGGTGATCACCACGTAAGGTATTTGCCCAATAGACTGAGCCCCCATGGTCAGCAGAACCTGACAAGAGGAATAGGTAGGCCCCAGGGCACAGGTCCAGGCCCTGGTGATTACACAGCTTGTGTGATTTTTATTATTCTGACATATACCTGAGGTGCCAATGTGGGCTTGGCATAGTCTAGGCCTGTCCAGGTCAAAGTTTTAGACTATATATAGGCTCAATCTTTTTGACTTGTATCTTTCCCTTGTGTCTAAGTGGTTGGGCTGCTCAAGTCATGTGTGCAGGCTGGGATAGCAGATTTTTTTTGCTTTCTGGAGAGGTAGGGGGCACATATTGTTGAGGATTTAATGAATTGATCTCAAATTGTGATCTGAGATCACTATCATGGATCTTGCACCTGTCAGGGCAACCTCTGAAGGCTGTGGCTCAGTCACACAGCTGGCAGAGGGAAATCTGAAGTATATTAAAGGTATGTCATAAATAGCTTGTAAAGTACTAACATGGCAGAGGGAAATCCAAAGAGAACAAGTCTAAGGAGTCACTTTGCCAGACAACAGAAAATAGTCAACAGTGGATCACATGACTGATTACATGTCACATGATTGATCACATGTCACATGATTTGATCACATGTCACATGATTGATCACATGTCACATGATTGATCACATGTCACATGATTGATCACATGTCACATGTTCATGTCACCATGATCCAAGCACATGCAGAGGTTATGCACATGCCACATGACCACAAAGTAAGTCTATCTAGCCAAAGAGAAATGTCCAATAAGGAAGTAAATTCTCATGGTCCAACTAATGAGGAACTCGACAAGTTGCCAAGGCAAAGGAGTAAAAGGGAGGTCCCCTAACAGCACCACAATTTCCCTTAGTTAGACACCACCATCAGATTTTTGATGGTTGGTGTTGATGTTGACCTTTTGGCTGGACTTTGTGGGCTTTATGGCTTGACCTTGGGGCTGAATATGTGTTATATGAGGTGTGTTCATTGTCTACAGTTTTTGATGCTCTTTTTGGCTAATAGTTTTCAGCCTTTGTAGCCATTTGATGGCTTTAGTTGGACTTTTATGTCCACTGCCTGTCTCATCTGTGAGACAAACAATGTATCACCATGTATCACCTCTTCCTCACCACATCTACTAACTATCCTCAGTCAGTCTGGCTTCTTGGTATGTCTTTTGTCCTCAAGGATTGTCTCTTCAAAAGAAAATTACAATCTCCCTTGCATACTATTTTTCCCTGATTGCATCCATCTTCTGCATAAAAGCAGCATGTTCTCTGCCACTTTGTCCTCCTTATGGCCTCCAGGAACAACTCTAATGTCCCTACTGCACTGCACAAGATACCTCCTCAAAAAGTGGTTTAACTCCAAGTTGTCATAACCACTCTGCCTCCTCAACCTGCTGCTTCACCTTCTAATTTTATGGCATGTTTAGACATGGTGTAGAACAAGATGTGAATTAGATCATCCTGGCTGTTCTCCAGCATGTTTGTAAGTGATCATCACATCAAAATGCTTGGTTTCAATCTTCAACCACATCAATCAGACTACTTGCTATAGAAATCTGGAACTACTATGCCAAAAAGATGGAGGATATTTATTATCATATTATAGAGCAATTGTTTTTATATGTGCTACATAACCTACTAATATGAGTTTGATATTAGCTTGAGGAACATCTCACTTCATATTTCAAAGGCAACTGGTAAGAAGTTGTTGATTCTATACAATATGTGTCCCAGGCATTGGTGCAGATAGACTCACTCAAAAAGCACCTTTGTGATTCCAAACAAGCAAAGGAAATCATCAATGTTCCTGCTATCAATATGGCTCCTCACTATGTAACCCAAGGTTTCTAGCAGTCACAACTCCACTCTCACTCTGTTAGATTGCAATCATCACATTAAGTATGCCCCTCAACCCTTGAGATAGTTATTTTAACTTGAACTCAGATTCAGTTCTATACAGGTGACAAATTTGACAACTACAAACCCTATATTAGCAAACAATATAGACACTGCCAACACAATGGTTGTCTCAAGTAGAGAAGAGGTAAAAGAACATCAACCACTGCCACAGGCACCATATGATGTAGAGCAAAACTCAAGAGGATGCCCACAATGCAGATGTGAGGATTGCAATGGCAGGCAGCATGGTATTGATGCCAATTTGGTTGTTAGGATTGCCAAGTTTTGAGTGTTGATTCTCAGCCATTGCCCAAACCATCCTCTACCCTCAGTCATAGTGGATTAGAAAGAGGAGTATGAGGTTGAAGCAATTCCAAATAGCTGCCTGTTCTGGAATTGGCCACAGTACAAGATGAAGTGGAAAGGCTATGGTATCAAAGACACTTCCTAGGAGCCACAGGAGAACATTCATACCACACTTGTTGAAAGGATTCCATCAAACACACCCCAGGCCATACATAGTATCTCCTCCACTGACTGGACTATACATAACTCCTTCTACTCTGCATGTTCAGATGCTGCATGCTAGAGGGGGTTCTGTAAGGGCAACCTCTGGGAGTTGTAGCTCAATCACACAACTAGCAGAGGGAAATCCAAAGTTATATTAGGCATGATAATCAATGATACAATAGTAACTAATCACCTAGCAGAGGGAAATCCAAAGAGAACAAGTCTAAGGATTCCCTACTGCTTCATGCGGCACATCAGCAGGTGGTGGAGGCATGGGAGCAACTGGACAGGTGACTGAAGCTAACCTCAACCTTGAATAATTTTTGAACAGGGAGTGCAAGAAGTTCTGGGACTTTTCTAAAAAGAAAACAATCTCCAGAGATCTCCAGAGGTCTAGAGCAAGTCCTGGATGTCTAGAATGAGCCCTGGGAGTCCCAGAGAGTGGTGTAAGAGGTGGGTTGGGGTATTGTGATGTGCCAAAAATGGAAGTCAAATGGAAGTCTCCTGACATCACCCTCCTCTAGCGTGCAGCATCTTGACGTGCAGGGTAAAAGAAGTTCCAGATTGCCTGGTCCACTGGTGAGATGGAGTAGATTTCCCAGATGGCCTGGGGTGCATCTGGGTGTCTCTGGTGGAACTCTCTGACCAGTCCCAGCACATGCACGTTCTTCTGGGGCTCCCAGGAGAGATGTCTTCAATCCTGTAACCTTTCCACTTCACCTTGTACTGTAGTCACCTTCTGAATAGGTGACTGTTCAGGATCTCTTCCACTTCATACTCCTTGTTGTCATTGACTACTACCAGGGGTAGAGGAGGCACTGGGCATTGTTCCAGGATAGGGTCTTCTGGGGCCAGTGTTAGCTTGACCATGTTGAATACTGGGTAAAGCTGTCGCATTCCTGCTGGGAGCCAGAGTCGGTAGGCTAGCAGGCCTACCTGTTGCTCCACTATAAATGGTCTTAGCTGACAATGCAAGAGCTTCTTTCACAGGCACGTAGTGGTGATGTCAGAGGCATCTAGATAGACCTGATCTCCAGGCTTGTACTTGGGTGCTGGGGTCCTTCTACGGTTGTGGTACCGAGCCATGTTGTCCTTTGCCTTTGCTAGAGCAGCTTTGGCCTCCTCCTGTGCCACCTTCATCTGGTCCACAAACTTGTTCACAGCTTCATTCTTTGAGGGCTGAGCCTGAGGCTCAAAGCCCATGCATGAGTGGCATCTGGTGTCCAGGAAGAAGGGTGACACCTGTGTGGCTGCATGAACATGGTTGTTGTACTGGAACTCGGCATCTGGAAGCAGCTCATCCCAGTTGTCCTGCCACCTGTTGCAGAAGAGGCAGAGGTACTGCTCAAGCTCCTGGTTCATGCGTTCTGTCTGACCATCAGACTGTGGATGGTAGGCAGTGGAGGTGTGGAGCTCCACATTGAAAAGTCAGTAGAGTTCCTGAGTGAACTCTGCTACAAACTGTGGGCCCTGGTCTGACACGTAGGCATCTAAGAGGCCATAGAGCTTCCAGACATTCTTCTGGTACAGGTTTGCAGCACCCATGGTAGAGCAAGTGGTGTGAGTGGGGATGAAGTGTGCTTGTTTGCCACAAAGGTCCACCACTACCATGATGGCATTGTAGCTGTGAGCATCAGGGAGCTCTACAATGAAGTCCACAGAGGCTACGCTCCATTGTTCTGAGGGGATTGGTAGTGGATGGAGTTGTCAGGTGGAGAGTTAGCACTGAGGCCTAGTTCAGAGGCAAAAGTTGCATGTACTAGTGTAGGATCCAATGTACCAGGATATTTGAGGCCACCAGTAGTTCCAGGACACTAGCTCCAATGTCTTCCATTGGCTAGGATGTCTGGCAATGTGGGAGTTGTGGTGCTGCTCAACAATTTTCTGGTGGAGCTCTGGGACATTGGGCATATAGATGCAGTCCTGGAAGGTCAGGAGCCCATCTTGGAGGGCCCATTCATCTGTGCAGACTGACTTGGCTCCCATGGTGGGTCCCAACTTCAGAGCCATGGCCGCCTGAGCGACATCCTCATGGTGGCCATCTCAGTTTCCACACTGGATGTTCAAGAGGATATTGACCTCTGCTCCCTGGACCACCAAGCCCTCCATGGCCTGGAGCACATTGTTGCTGTTGTTGTCTCCACCAGTGCCATGGTCTGCTCTCTGGGACAGCACATTGAGTTTTTCTATACTCTGGCCAGGCTTGTGGTGCAGCAAGAAGTCAAAGTTGGCTAAGTACAGAGACCACCAGGCCTGTTGATGGTTGAGCTTCTTGGCTGTTTGGAAGTACTTGAGGTTCTTGTGATCAGTCCAAACCTTGAACTTGGAACCCTTCAGGAAGTGCCACCATTCAGGCCCAGATGATGGCCAGCATCTCCTTGTTGTGGATCTCATAGTTGCGCTCTACCGCATTCAAGCTTTTGGAGTAGAAGGCCACTGTCAGGTTCCGCTGACCTTGGGGGCTCAGTCTACTGGGCGAATCCACCTTACGGCTATTCACCGTGCATGAACACAGAGCACTGGAAGTAGCGCGAGGCGTAGGAGACTGAAGCGGGACAGGGAGGGGTGCGTGGAAGGGTGCCGGGAGTGCCGGTGGGCAAGACGAGTGCCGGGGAGGAGAAAGGACGAGTGCCGGGGGTGGGCGCGAGTCCCAGGGGTGCGAGAGAACGAGACGAGCGAGCGCCGGGAGCGAGCGAGTCCCGGGGATCAAGAGAGAAGCAGTCGAGGGGACTTAGCGAGTCCCGGGGATAGAAACAAAGCTGGGGAAGTCGGATAGCCAAAAGGGGAAAGAGTCGAGATAAGATAGCGGGAGATGGAAATGATTAAGTCGAAAAGAAGAGAGCCAGGAACAAAGAGTCGAGAGAACTTAGGGTAGAAAAGGGAGGAGAGGACAACGAGATTAGATTAGAGATACGAGACGAGTTGAGACGAGAGAGATAGTCGAAATGAGGCGAGTATGAGAAAAGAAGCAGTAAAGTAAGGAAACCGGGGCACGAGAGAGACGAAACAGAGATGAACACAAACAGACAAGACGGGGGTTACGTTAATATCAAGACTAGAGTATCTACTTACTACTCTGCGCCTTATATACTACGTGGTACGTATGGCCCGGGGGTCAGGCCCAGGTTCCAGCAGCGGGTTGCGGCGCCGGGGCTTGGGATGAGACCCGGGGGCTGCACAGGACAGGGCGAGGCCAAGACATGTCGCGCGGTGCGGAGGTCTCATACTGGAAGCGCAGAGACACGCGGTGGTGGGGCGGTGAGGAGGGAGCGGGAGCGGGGCGTGGCAAGCAGAGGTCGGCGGCAGTAATGCGCAATCATGATGCGTGATGGGAGGTCTCGGCGCGGGTCAGGGGTGATGGGTGGTGCCGGCGCTGATGTGACGTGATAGCCAAGACCCGGCGCTGATGTGGCGGTCACGGCGGTGATGGCCGGGAGGTGCCACGAGTGGCGGTGGCTGTGGCGTTGACGGGCGGTGATGGCCGGTGATGGCCGGGGGAGTTGGCCGGGTAGCGGTCTGGGCCTGGGGCAGCTATGGGGGTGGTATTGGGAGCGCTGGAGTCCCGGGGCCGGGGTTAAGTCCCAGGGGTCGGTAGCGGGTCGTGACACTTTCCCAACCGCAGCCACTACATCAGCGCCAGCACTGGCAACACCTGGCGCTCCCCCAGCCCATGCCAAGACCCCCATCATGCATCACCACCGACCCAACCTCTGCATGCCACACCCTGCTTCTGCTCACTTCCTCACCACCTCGCCGCTGCATGTCTCTGCGTTCTCAGTGCAAGACCTTCCACGCTGCACAACATGTCTCAACCTCCACCGCCACCCCACATGATTCCCAGGTCTCACTCTAAGCCCTGGCACTGCAACTCACCACCGGGACCCAGGCCTGAGCCCTGGAGCCTACTTACCACACAGTATATAAGTTGTAGAGTAGCAAGTAATACTCTAGTCTTGATATTACCATACCTCTTGTATTGTTTCACCATGTTTTGCCTCTGTCTCATATTCTCGCATGTTCTGGTCTCTGTTTTTTGACTCTGCTTCATTTATTATTGTACTCATCTCATATCTTCTCCTATTTGTTGTCCCTACTCGTCTCTTACTCTAATTCCATCTCTGCTTTACTCTCCTTCTCCTTGTCGACCTCTAAGTTCTCCTTGTCTCTTTTGTCTCCCACCTCAAGTCTCGACTTGTTCTGTTTTCACTTCCCTTTATCTTATCTCAACTCTTTTCCCTTTCAGCTTGCTTGATCTCTGCTCTTCTCGCTTCCATCTCTGGGACTCACCAAGTCCCCACGCTCACCCAACTCTTTATTTATTAATCCCCAGGACTCACTCACACACCAGCGCTCACTCATTTCATTCTCTTGCCTCCCTGGGACTCACACTCTCCCCCGGCACTTGTCTTCCACCCCTCACTGGCACTCACCTCCATCCCAGCGTTACCAGTGACCCCTCGCTCATGCCCCTGGCCCTGCTTTGGTCTCCTATGCCTCGCACTCTTGCCAGTACTCTGCATCTGTGGACACAGTGCTCACCACATAAGGTACTCGCCCAGTGGACTGAGCCCCTGTGGTCAGCAGAACCTGACAGGTATTGACCTGAAAGTCTGCCACATTCCAGGGAAGGACAACATCAAAGCCGGCCTACTCTCTCGATTGCTAATTGACGAGTACAAGTGTAAGTTCAGATTAGACCACGTCCGCCAATTCAAGCCACCTCATAAACTGTTGCTGGTGCGATGGAGGGAGGTATACACGATGTATCATGATAGCATCTGAGGAGTAGGATTGAGAGAAATGTTATGGTTGATGCAGAATTTTACATAATCTTGTGCTCCAGTAACATAACTACTTGCTGTTGATTTTTCTATAGCGTGAATCTGAAGGTGAAAGGTAAGGGCGTCAAGATCTTCCAATCTCATAGGGGGCCAAATGAATGTATGACTGTTCGACGACTCCCCCAACGTGCTTAAAAGCACCCCAGATTCATCTCATCTGGCCCAAAATACCTCACCGGGCTCAGGCACTTCATCAGAGGCTTCTACCCAGACTTCGACAACAACCGAGCACATCCAATAGTTCAGGCCACCATCAGAGGCTCAAAGAAGGTCCGAGCAGACCCCGTTCGCAGGAAACAACCTCTGCGTCCTCATCATCTGGCAAAATTCTTGGAGGCAGCGAGGCGTTCTGAAGATTATGACGACCTTCTATTTGTAACAAAGATGTCATGCTGCTTTTATGCATGCCATAGATCAGGAGAGCTTGTCAACAAGACATCGAAGGACAAAGTCGATTGGCAAAAGATTATTAAGAGATCGTCATTGACATTCTCACCTGGATACGCTGGCTACCACCTCCCATACCACAAGGCTGACCCTTTCTTTCACGGCACGGATATATTATTTTCACACCAGGACACAGCAGATCCGGTGTCACTCCTCCGGGAATACGTAGAGAACAGGGACAAGATACACAGGTTACGTCGTGCACTTTTCATCAAAAAAGATGGCACGCTGCCAACTAGATCATGGTTTGAAGCTAAACTATTCACTTTTGTGGACAGATCGTTTGGGGGTCATTCAGCTCGAGCAGGAGGCGCAACCTACTATGCATCCCTGGGCATCTCAGAAGACATCATCAAGGCCCTGAGTCGTTGGTCATCTTCAGCGTGGACGACATACGTGCGTGAAAATACATGCGTCAGGATGGCACTACAGTTAGCGGCAATGAAGAAAAGAAGTTAAACTCGAAACAACTCACCAATACCAGACTCAGTTACGCGCTACATCTTTTTCACCACCTCCATCCCCACCTCACTCCTTCTCAGCCATAATTATAGCCATATAGCATCGCCTCGTCAGACGGAATCGAGATTGTTCGTCACCTCCTCCTCTTGTGAAGGGGAGGTGACTGATAGCGGCTAAAAACAAATCGATTCAAACATCACTCAGAAGAATAATCAAATCGTACAACAGCATACAACTAGAGCATGGAACTGCAGAGGTATTGGGATAAAGTATGCTCTCCATTCTATAGGTGAGGTCGCATACAAACATAGTTATATTTGAGCGATTGTATATGAGCAAGGGCGTGGTAAATATAATCCGGAGCGTGGAAAGTCTACTACTCGTGATCACGGTCACATGACGTGAATTAACTTTGGGTCGCTGTCAGCCATAGTCGTCAGTCATAGTCGTCAGTCCAACTTGCCCGTGTGGTATCCCCTGTGCTGACTCTTTCGCTCCTAGCGAAGCCCGGCCCTAGAGCTCTCGGGACATAATTGGTTAGGAATGCCTGAACTAGTATGCTTTTTCGCTGTCATTATGTCCCTTTCTCACTATTGAATAGCCAGTTCAATCCCCCGCCGACCTAATCACCAGGTTTGACCATTTAAGACCACGAATCTGTCAGACGGAAACAGAGGATTCGTGGGAGGTCATCTTTAGGAATTTGAAGGCTTTCACTGACTTATGTCAGAATGGGGGAGCCTGCGAATTCCCAGCTGAGTTGATCACTATTATACGGTCAAACGCGAGGCCCATAACCAATAGTTTGATCACGGAGAGGACACGACTCTCTTCCGCTGCGGTTGACCTCATCAGTGCACTGGCAACTGGACTTGGAAAGTCATTTAAACCTCTTTTGCAGATATTCTTGCCCACTCTACTCTCGTTGTGCGGTCGCACGAACAAAGTTGTTGTCACACGCGCCAAGGCATGCATAATGGTCATTATCGAAACAACGCAGTTGTCTGCCATCCTCTCTTATTTTGTGCAATCTATTGAGGATAAGTCAGTATCTATCAGGCTTGCTGCAGCAGAAGGGACCTTGGCATGTGTGAACTGTTTCAATCCACCCGATCTGGAAAAGGAAGCACGCGCGAGCGAGGTTGAGAATGTCATACAAGCAGCGGCGAAAGATGCGCAGGCGGATATCAGAGTCATTGGTCGAAAGTTGTTCGAAGCTTACAGAGTATTATTGCCGACACGCGTCGACAGGTGCGTTATCTCTTCATGTTTTCACAGTACGCTAAGCTCGCTCTCCACACTACCAGTTTCACAGGTCCTCTTAGTCCTACGTTGAAAAAATACCTCGATATAAAGTCGACATTCAATACACAAGTTGAAACATGTCACACGGCAGCCTCAACCTCAAAAACCCAGTTTTCTTCATCTACTTCTGTTATCTCCTCTACGCGTAGTCGAACGCAACCTGCGCACGCTTTCGTTCATGTTCGTTCTGTCTCTTCCTCTACTCTGCCGACTGATCATGGGAGGGCGAAACCCGTCATGCCCAGTACCAAAGCGCCAAGTAGTACCTCTCTTCGTCAGAAAACGGAAATGTTGCCCCCGGCGTTCATACCTGTCCGACAGTCCACAAAGACTGGTTCCGTGACACGTCCAACATCAGCTGCAGAGAGTCGACCGCGGGTTGTGTCTGCAACACTGCCATTGCGGGCAGGTGAAACATTAGACTCGCATCAACCTCGCAGCCTACCTGTGCGGCCGAATTCTGCGACTAATCATCGTGATGTGGCTCAGTGTCTTCATCCACAACCTGTAGTCCCAATTATGTCCGGTCCCACTGGACCTCGTCGTGTGCCCATTTCCGGAGCAGCATCAAAAGTTGGGGAGACAAATGCAAGAGCACAAGCACCTGTAGTAAGATCTCGGGCCGTCTCCAACCCCAATGGGGCGACCCGACTCGATGCAAGAGTTCCCATCACCCGAGCTACGCAGGTGCCTACACGAGAAAAACCCAAGCTTCGACCTCCGGCGTTTCCACCAGCACTAACGTCTACTGACACACTCAAGCCGTCAAAGACAAGTGGTGTGACACAGCCGACTTTGTCTCAAATATCTCGCGCTAAGGCGATGGCCGAACAGAAACAGGTAAATAAAAATGCGCCAAAAGCGTGTGGGACAACTGCGAAAGGAGTGCCTTCGTCCGTCTCTAATCAACGCGGCGCTGAGAGAGACGGACCTAAGCCTGCGGATACGAGAACGAAAAAACCTGTTCAGCCAGCTAAGATTCCTCTTCCTCCGTCACCTACACCAACAAAATCTAGTCCATCATGTGAAGAGCTATCTCCTTCGACCCATACTGCAGACATGGAACTTCAAGTCGAGATGGCTACTGCAACTTCCAAACGTGATCAAGATGAAGACATTACATCTCATACTGTCATTCAAAGCCCACACGACGTAGATGACGGAACGGACAATGAGGGACGAGTTGTTCAGCATGAAGACAAGATAGAATTGAGCCATCAAGAAGCAACCGAACAACCTCTCGAAGATCACATCCAACTCAAGGAGCCCACAACACCGATAATCGTATCGACAGACATTTTCGACACGAATGCAAAGACACCGATATCATCGCTATTAGCTTCAATCCAACGAGGATTCATGCTGACACCTTCTTCACCATTATCTCCACCTCAGGCGTATGTCAATCGTGGTGTGGAGATGGCCATCCCTTTCCCATTAGGTATAGATGGACCTAAAGGTGAAGAAAACGCAAAGGATGGAGTGAAACCATTCATGTTTGGGATTGGAGACGACTATGGACACCCGACGCTGGGTAGCGTAGAAAATCTGAATTTTCATAAAGACTGAATTCTCTACTACGTAGATATTAACTCTAGTCCACATACTTCTGGATAAAGTAAGGCTTGTGTAAAATCCATTACAGCGTGGGGACTTACCATTGCCGAGAATCAATGCGTCAAATATTTCCTGCCTTTGAAAAGACGGCGGGCAAGAATTTTGCGTCCTCCTAGGCTTCTTTTCCGCGCAAGGAAGCCGTGTTTCCTCTTTCTCTTCCTTTGTGAAGGTTGATATTCGGTACCTCTTGAGCCGTGGCGTAATTGGAGTACGGCAGCGAGGACGGGAGAGGATGACCATGCGACTGGAGTGGATAGTGGCACATACGACGGGCGAGAAAGAAGCAGAGGCTTCGATACGGGAAGGGAAGCGATGGATAGTGAGGGGCGCCTGATAAAGGCCGCCGGTTGAGGGCGCGGTCGGACAGAGAGAAGGCGGGCAAGGGCGCGCGATATGCGAGGCATGGTGGTCGTGCTCGCGGACACCGCCAGGTGCCAGCCCAACTTTTTCAGTCACGTGGATGGAAACTGCCGTCACGAGTCAGAAATTATCGAGAAATCACTGCAGCAGGGCATATGCTCAGTCGTGGATTTCTCTTCCGACGCCCATCAATCTTGTCGCTCATTCCTCGACGCAGCATTCACACTATGCCAAACCAGCCATACTCTGGCCCTTGGACTGCCCGCAATGTCCGCGAACAGTTCTTCACCTTCTTCCGCTCCAAGGGTCATACTTTTGTCCCATCGTCTTCGACAATCCCCTTCGACGATCCAACTCTTCTCTTTGCCAATGCAGGCATGAATCAGGTCAAACCTTTCTTTGATCTTAGTCGGTCTTTCTCATCTGGCCACAGTATAAATCCATCTTCTTAGGCACCGTCGATCCTCACTCCGACATGTCCAAGTTGAAGCGTGCTTTCAATTCTCAAAAGTGTATCAGAGCAGGCGGAAAGCATAACGGTATGCCTACGAACATATCCCTTTCTCATATCTTCTGATCTCCTTTTGACCAGACTTGGAGGATGTCGGTAAAGACTCCTACCATCACACCTTCTTCGAGATGTTGGGAAATTGGTCTTTTGGCGATTATTTCAAGGTAGACTCATTATCCAGGTAATGATTCGCTGATTCGATCATGCTTTGTAGAAAGAAGCTGTGGCATATTCTTGGGAGCTCTTGACGCAAGTCTACAACATCCCTTCCGATAGACTCTATGTCACTTATTTCGAGGGTGATGCCAAGAATGGTTTGGAACCAGATTTGGAAGTGAAGCAGTTCTGGATCGCTCAAGGAGTCGCCGAGGACCATATCATCCCAGGGAACGCCAAAGATAATTTCTGGGGTGTGTCGTGTTCACTACTATACTTCTTTGTTCATCCTGAACTTTGTCCCAGAAATGGGTCCCACTGGTCCCTGTGGTCCCTGCAGGTAAGGACATTCGCATCCTATGGTCATGGTCAAGATCCCATTAGATTTTATTCTTCCAGTGAAATCCACTACGACCGTATTGGCGGAAGAAACGCGGCACATCTCGTTAATCAGGATGATCCGGATGTGCTTGAAATCTGGAACAATGTTTTCATACAGTTTAATCGTGAAAACGACGGTTCACTAAAATCTCTACCGTCAAAACATGTCGATACAGGCATGGGTTTTGAGCGTCTTGTCTCTGCCCTCCAGGACAAGCGGTCAAATTATGATACCGATGTTTTCACGCCTATATTCGAAAAGATTCAGCAGCTGACGGGTGTCAGGCCCTACGAAGGACGGTTTGGAGATGACGACACAGATGGAATTGACACTGCATATCGTGTTGTTGCCGACCATGTTCGCACCTTGACCTTTGCTTTGAGCGACGGCGGTGTGCCCAATAACATCGGGCGGGGCTATGTCTTGAGGAGAATCCTGAGAAGAGGTGCTCGGTATGCTAGGAAGAAGCTTGGTGTCACTATTGGGTCGTTCTTCTCTGATCTCATGCCAGTTGTCGTGGACAATATGGTGAGTATTTCTTTTCAAGATTATACACGGTAGAATTACCCAAATCGCAGGGTGATGCCTTCCCTGAGATAACCAAGAAGCTCGAAGATATAAAAGAACTTCTCGACGAAGAGGAGGAGTCCTTCTCTCGAACTCTTGATCGCGGAGAAAAACTTTTTGAACAGTTTGCCGCGACCGCAAAGGAGCAAGGAGTTAAAGAGCTCAACGGCAAGGATGTTTGGCGCCTCTACGACACCTTTGGCTTTCCCGTCGATTTAACAAGGCTTATGGCAGAAGAATCAGGCCTTGGAGTCAACGAGCAAGAATTTGAAGCTGCGCAGGCTTCGTCGAAAGAAGCCAGTAAAGCCACAAAGAAGGTTGGAGAAAACGACCTTGTAAAACTCGATGTGCATGACATTGCTGCCCTCGAAGCTAACGAGTCGATTCCCAAGACAGACGATTCCGCAAAGTTCAGTAAGTGTCTGGTCATCTGAACTAGTATCTTTTACCCAACCTATTTACCAGACCTTGGTAACATTACCGCCGATGTTAAAGCGCTCTTCTACAACAAGGTTTTCGTGCCATCTACCTCTGATATTCCTGAAGGTGCCTCATTCGGTATCATTCTTGATCGGACAAGCTTTTACGCCGAATCTGGCGGGCAGGAATATGATACTGGAAATATTGTAGTTGATGGTGTTGCTGACTTCGCCGTGACAAATGTCCAGGTTTATAACGGCTATGTCCTTCATACGGGTAACCTAAAGTACGGAGTTATGAACGTTGGAGACGAAGTGATTGCATCTTATGACGAGGTATGTCACAGGACAAACATTCATATTCGAACATTTCCTAATATTTCTTCTCAGCTTCGGAGATGGCCCCTGCGAAACAATCATACTGCTACACATATACTTAACTTTTCTCTTCGTGAAATACTTGGGGACCACATCGATCAGAAAGGTTCCCTCGTTGCACCAACCAAGTTGCGTTTTGACTTTTCACACAAGGCGCAGATATCCGTATCAGAACTTGCAAAGATTGAATCGTTGAGCGTTGAGTGGATCAAGAAGAACGTTCGCGTTTTCAGCAAGGAAATCGACCTTCAAACTGCCCGTAGGATTCCGGGTTTAAGGGCCGTGTTTGGAGAAACTTATCCAGATCCTGTGCGCGTGGTGACGTTGGAATATGACGCAGAAGATATCGCTAAAGATGTTGAAAACCCAAAGTGGCGCAGCACAAGTGTTGAGTTCTGCGGTGGCACGTATGCACTTTTCCTTCTGGACCTCCTGATTTCATCGCTTGACACATCTTGTGTATAGACACGTTGCAAAGACTGGAGATATCAAGGAGTTCGTGATTACTGAAGACTCCGGAATAGCAAAAGGAATTCGCAGAATAGTCGCTGTCACTGGGCATGAAGCACAGGCCGTCACCCGGACGGCTTTCGAGCTCAAAGAAAAACTCGATGCGATAGAACAACTCGTAGGAAGGGAGAAGGACGCTGCATTAAAAGCCTTCAGTGTGGTGCGTTTCACTGTTCAGCCTTAAACGTTATTTAATCACGATTGGCAGGTACTCGGACAATCAGATATCTCAGTAATCAAAAAATCCGAACTCAAAGACCGTCTGGGCGCCGTACGCAAAGCATTTGATAAACAGGTTAAAGAAAAGGAAACGTTGGCCAATAAAGAGGTGATTCGAATTCTTGGTTTTGTTTTAGTATCTAATCATCCCACACTCAGGCCGTTGATTCTCTTCATACATACTTCAAAGACAATACTGATGCCCTTGCCTATGTCGCCGTTCTCAATGTGGATGGAAACTCCAAGGTAGATTCTAATATGACCGCTAGCTCCGTGCTGAGTTGAGACGCTCTGTAGATCTTGCAAAGTGTGGTCGCACAGGGCAAGAAGCTCGGAAAGGCTGTCTACGTGCTGAGCGTGGATACAGAAGGCGGCAAGATAGCGCATGTGAATTATGTTCCACCTGCGCTCAAAGAGAAGGGTCTCGATGCTCGAACTTGGGCCAATCGTGTGACGGAGATTATTGGCGGGAAGGTAAGGAATCATTACAGACCTGTGTCATTAGGCCTCATTTTTTGTAGGCGGGCGGCAAGGAAGACAGTGCCCAAGGCGTGGGTATCGAGGTACTCAAAGTCCAAGAGGCTCTTACATCTGCTCGGTCATATTTTAACGACTCGTTATCATCCTGAATTTCTGCTTAAATCTATACTTTACCACCTCATTGACGTCCTGGTTTATCTTTTTTTTTGATTGTATAATGTACAGTGTACACTAGATGAATGATATCTAGGTAATCGTCAACTAGAAACAATAGAGACAAACAAAGATTTCGGAAAATCCCGACAGGAAAGAAGGTGCTATCGTCGTCGCTCCAGTCGTCTCCATCCAGCAAATTTCGGGCGTACGCAAGGTGAGAAGCTTTTCTACGGCTGCTAGATGCGCGTGTTCCACACTGTCGACATACACACGATTTGAATCGGGGGAAATGGTGGAGATTTGGGCTGGATGGCGGAACTTGGTTATGGATGTGCAATCGGGCTAAATTCTGACAATTTTTGCGTCTAGGCCAAAACCCGCCATCATGTCTCTCGTCGTCCCCGAGGCTCATCAGCAATTCCAGGTTTGTATTTCCCGTCTGATGTATGGTCAGAAACATTTGGCTGAGAATGGTCGATTCAGCACATTCTCCGTCTCCTCAACACCAACGTTGATGGCAAACGCAAAATCATGTATGCCCTGACCGAGATCAAGGGTGTTGGTCGCCGCTACTCCAACTTGGTCTGCAAGAAGGCCGATGTCGATCTCAACAAGCGGTATGCAGAGGTCGTGTGCAGATGTTCTTGGACTAATAGCAAACAGCGCTGGTGAACTCAACTCTGATGAACTCGAGCGTATCGTCACCATCATCCAAAACCCGACGCAATTCAAGATTCCTACATGGTTCCTGAACAGACAGAAGGACATTGTCGATGGCAAAAACTCGCAGATTCTCTCGAACGGTGTCGACTCTAAGCTCCGTGAAGATTTGGAGCGGCTAAAGAAGATTCGGGCCCACCGTGGACTCAGGCATTACTGGGGCTTGCGTGTCAGGGGTCAGCATACGAAGACAACTGGTGAGTTGGTGTTAACTGTATCTGGGACTTTGCTCAACGATGGTGCTTCAAATCAGGCCGTCGTGGCAAGACTGTCGGTGTGTCGAAAAAGCGCAACTAGTGTGCGGGCTGTGTGGATTCTATACTCTTTTTGCCATGTATCTGACATACTTGCTTGTGAGAATCGTACATTTGCAATGAACACGAGATGCGTGAGGATGTGCGAAGAATGCACGTGAGATGAGCTCATGTATGGAAAAGTTCGAGTTCATCCTTGTTAGTTACGTGTGCCAAATGTCTTCATGGCTAGCTCCAGGCTCTGTCTCGCATCCCTGGTTTAAGCCAATGACAGCCAAAAGAAAACGCTCTGAAAAGGACGACAGCCCAACTGCGAGTCGCAGCAGGAGTCCCTCTCCGCCTCCAAAACGCACTCTCCTGGAGGCTGACTTTTCTTCTCTTAGCCTCTCCGCCCCAGAGCCGTGTGTCTCTGGTGGACAGACCTTTGTTTCCGAGTCTAATGTCCTTGACTATCCTCGTATGGAGGATGATTCCTTGCCTCCTATTGTAGGTGCTATGGAGGAACCCGATATCCCGGAAGTAAAAATGAAGTCTTCTTCATGGTATGAACCGGAGCCTGATCGTACGTCTGTTTCTATGTGTCTTTTGTTTGATGCTCAAAAAATTGACACAGGGATCGTTGTCACCTCGTTAGAGTCCTCGGACGAGGAAAGCGAAGAAATGGACGCAGCCGATCTTTCGGTATCGCCCGCGCTCTTGAAGAAAATCTCGAATCGAATGGGACAGTTGATCACGTCGCCGGCCAACACGAGCCAAGCATTGGTACTATACAAGCCCCTACCAGTACGGGGCGTTGCCTGTGAGGAGCAAAAAAGAGAAGAGAAAAAAAACGTAGTCGCGGACGATGATGCTATGGACGTTGAAATGTAGCTAGGATCTCTTAATCTACATAAAAAGAAAGCATAAGTAAAAAGTGGAGTCTATCTAGCTACTGCCTGCAGCGCCAAAGTTGATGATTTCCTCAGTCCTCCGCTGAAGCTCAGCAGAATTGGTATTGGGATCTGGAGGGCTATAGAGATAGGTCGAGTGGTGTCGGGCATGGGCATGTGGGTGGGGGACATGATGCATCTGTGCGGAGGGGTAGACAGGTGTGTAGATGCTATGCGAGGACGAGACGGGCTTGTCGGGAGGGGAGTGGGGGTGGGACGGCGGCTGGGAGGCTGGGAGACGGTAGGCGGCCATTGGATCGGGACTGATAAAGGGATCGACGACTGGGGAGGGGTGGTTATCGGCGGGGTTGTCGGGGTCGTCGTCGTCCATGTCGTCCTCGTGCTCGTCTGGGGGGTGGGCGCTGGACGGATCTGCGAGTTTCTGGGCCGCGATTTCGTCGGCGGTGAGAAAGCGGCCGCCGGGCCCCCGGGGACGGCGCATGGCGTGTTTGTGGCGCGATTCGTGGAGATAAGGCTGGGGCACGGGTGAGACGCGGGCGCGCGGGGACGGGAAGACAGACCTTGCGCTGGCGCGAGAGACGGTGGACCTCCTCGAGGCGCGCACGGGCGACGCGCCGCTTGAGGATGCGGAAATACTGTTTTGCGTTGACATAGAGGGGCTCGTCGTCGATGGGCTGGTCGTCGGTCGGCGGCGGCGGCGCGGGCGGGCCGAACAGCGCATGGCGGTCAAAGCTGAGCTGGTACGCCGGCGAGAACAGCTCCATCGTCGTCCTCAGCAACAAGTCACAGTCACGTCACGCTCATGCACGACCACCTCCAGTCACTCAAGGTCACCGACCTCAGGGCCATCCTCTCCAAGGCCGGCGTCCGCGCCCCCGCCCGCAAGCACGACATGATTGCAAAGATACAGGCCGACCCAGACGCATACAAGATCTACACCGCCCTCTCTCCCCCGCAGCAGCCCCCGCAAGACCCCCAGCCCCAGCCCAAGCCCGTCCTCGACGAGGCAGAGAAACGCCGTCTCCGCGCAGAGCGCTTCGGCATCCCTCTCGTCCCGGCTGCCCTCGACGTGCGTCTCCTGCTCTCTCGCTGTCCTGTCCTCACTCCCTCCAGGACCCCAACAAGCTTGCTGCACGCGCCGCGCGTTTCGGCGCCACCCAGAACCCCGCGGACGGTGCTGCTGCTGAGGAGGAGGAGAAACGCCGAAGACGCGCAGAACGCTTTGGCACGAATCCCTCTGTAAGTCCTGCGCGTCTCAGATGAACTCGGTCTCTCAATCCAATCAGACTTCCTAATGTAGTATACTTACGTAACTGTTTGTAATAAATCTTCTTGCCAAATAATCCTCAAAATTATCCAAAGCCGCTTCAGTCCCTGTAGACATGCGCAAGCAGCTGGATCCCCGCATACCCATTCTTATCAACAACAATGTCAAGAAGAATCACCGCTCCTTCATAGTCATCGTGGGCGACAGGGCCAGGGACCAGGTGACTGCCATCTCCACCGTGCTACCTCCTTACCGACCTATGCAAGTAGATCGTCAATCTCCACTTTCTTCTTTCTCAAGCCCGCATTTCTGCCCGTCCGTCCGTCCTGTGGTGCTACAAGAAGGATCTGGGCTTTACCACGTGCGTATCCCTGCTCATCCCGCTTCACCAACTGCATAGCCCCTAGTCACCGAAAGAAACGAGAAGCAAAAATAAAGAGAGACGTCAAACGTGGCATTCGTGAACCAAACGAGCAAAATCCGTTCGAAATCTTTGTAACAGTGACCGATATTCGATACACGTGCGTCGACGCGCTTTCTCATCTTCTCTGACCCTTTACGCGACGACCTAGATACTACAAAGAATCACAAAAAATCCTCGGAAATACCTATGGCATGCTTGTCCTTCAAGATTTTGAAGCGATCACCCCCAATCTCCTCGCCAGAACCATAGAGACCGTCGAAGGAGGAGGCTTGGTCGTGCTCATGCTGAAGACGATGACTTCCCTCAGGCAACTCTACACGATGACCATGGTGCACACAATCACTCTAGTTTCCGTATCTGCTCCTAATCCACAAGCAGGACGTTCACGCGCGGTATCGCACCTCCTCCCACGACGCCCTTGTTGCTCGTTTCAACGAACGCTTCATTCTCTCACTCGGTTCCTGTGATGACTGTCTCGTGCTAGACGACGAACTCAACGTCTTACCACTCTCACGCGGCAAGGACATTACGCCGATTGAAGACGTCCCGGGAAAGAGCAAAGAAGTTGAAACAGAGCT
Source organism: Termitomyces sp. T69sscA (assembly GCA_017657225.1). Classification (NCBI taxonomy): domain Eukaryota; kingdom Fungi; phylum Basidiomycota; class Agaricomycetes; order Agaricales; family Lyophyllaceae; genus Termitomyces; species Termitomyces sp. T69sscA. The sequence goes on along the minus strand of JAGGAQ010005977.1, from coordinate 83,028 downwards.
CAAAGAGCTAAAGGCAACCCTGGAGGACACAAAACCAGCTGGTGACCTCGTCAAACTCGCCAAAACAATCGATCAAGCTCAAGCTGTCCTCACTTTCATCGACGCCATTGCTGAAAAGACGCTGTCATCGACTGTCACTCTCACTGCCGGCCGTGGAAGGGGCAAGAGTGCTGCCCTTGGCTTAGCAATTGCGGCAGCTTTGGCTCATGGCTATTCCAACATCTTTGTGACTAGTCCCAGTCCGGAAAACTTGAAGACGCTGTTCGAGTTCATCTTCAAGGGCATGGATGCCTTGGGGTATGAAGAGCATCTCGACTACGACATCGCTCAAAGTACAAACCCAGATTTTAACAAAGCGATCGTCAGGGTAAACGTCTTTAGAGATCATCGGCAAACAATCCAGGTGTGTCCTTTGCCGTACACCATGTTGTCGTTCTCACCTCTATATAGTACATTCAACCAGAAGATGCCCATGTTCTCGGTCAGGCTGAGCTCGTTATTATTGATGAAGCAGCCGCCATTCCGTTACCACTCGTCAAAAACCTCATCGGACCATATCTCGTATTTCTTGCATCTACCATCAATGGTTATGAGGGCACAGGCCGCTCCCTGTCCTTGAAGCTGATACAACAACTCCGCGACAGTACACGTCCCTCTCTCACAAAAGACCTCCAAAGTGCTCACCATGATGACGACAATGCCGCTGCCGCCTCTTCCTCCAAGAAGCCGGCTCATAAAGCTGCGCCAAAGACGAGGTCCCTTCGGGAAGTCAAACTTGAGACACCTATCCGGTATTCTGCCGGTGACAAGGTCGAAAAATGGCTCAACTCTCTTCTATGTCTTGATGCAACCATCGTCCCAAAGGCACCTACCCAAGGATGTCCTCACCCGGACACGTGCGAGTTGTTCTACGTCTCCCGTGACACACTCTTCAGTTATCATCCTGCCTCTGAAGTGTTTCTTCAAAGGATGATGGCCCTCTATGTTGCATCTCATTACAAAAACCAGCCAAATGACTTGCAGCTCCTTTCTGACGCGCCAGCCCACCATCTGTTCGTGCTTCTACCCCCCCTCAAAGACGACGAAACGCATCTGCCGGAGCCCCTTGTGGTGCTGCAAGTCGCTCTAGAAGGGAACATCAGTAAAGAAGCGATCCTGGAGGGGTTAGGGCGCGGTCTGAGGGCCGGTGGCGATATGATACCCTGGCTTGTGAGCCAGCAATTCCAGGAGGGCAGGTTTGGAATGTTAAGTGGCGCTCGCGTTGTTCGCATCGCGTGTCACCCAGATTATGCAAATGTGGGCGCAGTCAACTTCAAATGCGCTTCCTTTGGTTGCTGATAAGCTGTAGATGGGCTATGGTTCTAGGGCTCTGCAGTTGCTCAATTCATATTATAGTGCGGAGCTGTTCAGTTTTGATGAAGCGGTTGTGGAAGAGGAAGTCCATGCCAACCTCTCAAAAGTGGACCCAGTAAGCCGTATCCCCGTTGCTGTCTCAATGGCTTGTTTGAATACGAAACCCTCAGGACACAGATCTTCTAACAGACAATCCAAGTGTCCGTGCCCCGTCTGCCATGCCCCCGCTCTTACAACGCCTTTCGGAGCGTAAACCTGAGTCACTTGATTATCTTGGTGTCTCGTACGGCCTCACTCCACAGCTCTTGAGGTTTTGGAAACGTGCAGGATATGTGCCTCTGTATGTCCGGCAGACGACAAGCGAACTGACGGGAGAGCACACCTGTGTCATGGTGCGTGGGCTTAATAGCTCGTCAGAGGGCGAGTTGGAGTGGTTAGGAGAGTTCGCTCAGGGTAGGTGTTCCCGTATGCATACACCTCCTGAATTGAAACCATTTCTTGTAGATTTCCGAAGACGTTTCCTCTCTCTACTATCCTACAAATTCCGTGATTTCGGCAGTGTGACTGCACTGAGTGTGCTGGAAGCTGTCAACAATGGATTAAAGAAGCGCGACGCAGAAAAAGATAAAGGTACGTCGGAGGCATTTTCTCGTTTGATTGACTTGTTGATAAAGCCTTTCTGCTGGTTAGATTTGGACGCGTCGGAGCTGAACCTCCTACTAACACCGTTTGACTTGAAACGTCTAGAATCCTACGCTAACAACATGGTTGATTATCATGTTATTATCGACCTCTTACCCATGCTTGCATCCCTTTATTTCCAAAAGCGACTTGGCGAAGGCGTTCGGTTGAGTGCAGTACAAAGTTCGATATTGCTTGCCCTTGGATTGCAACGCAAGAACATTGAAGACGTTGAAGTAAGTCTTTCCAGAGTTTGATTGCCGATCGACTGACTTCATATCATTATCGTCGCGATCAGAGTGAACTGCAGATTGCAGTGTCACAAGGCCTTGCACTCCTTGTCAAAATTGTTCGCAAGATCAGCAAATGTTTGATTGATATCCAAAAGGCAGTAATCGCCGGCGAGCTGTCCGTCGACCCTTCGGACGTCAAATCGCAAGTTCTCCCAAAGCCGTTGAAACCATCTGAAGTCAGTTTGGAAGAAGAGTTGAACACCGCAGGAGACGAGGTAACTGCTGCTCTGCGGGAAAAGCAGCGTGAAATGATCAATGCTCTAAATCTCGAAAAGTCGGTACAACCTAATTGTTTCTTGTTTCTTCTCTGATTAGAGTCAAGCTAATGGATGGATGGTAGATTCGCGATTCAGGATGCGGGTGTTGATTGGGAAGGCGCCGAGAAGCAGATATCACAACTTGGAAAGGCTGGCCGCAATATTGCATCAACTGTTAGTGTGAAAACTCTCCATAGTGCGGTGCAGGGACAGAAACGCAAGGCAGAGGTGATTGAAAAAAAGCCTACGAGACGTGGAGGCAAGAAGTTCAAGCGTCAGGAGTGATCTAGTTGAATATGACCATGATATTGTTTCCGTCGCAATTCTATCCCGTTGGTGTTTGTGCGAAGTAACTTCAAAATCTTTGAGTCACTGAGTCAATTTGTGGCTAAATCATTGAGAAACACTTGATGTGAAGTGGTGAAGTTTACAGTCCTTAATAACGGTGCTGGTTGCTGGAACGAATTCTTTATCAGATAGGATATGGAAGTCAGGATGGTTTTTGCTGAGTAATCATGCCTCAGCTGATTCTCGTCGACCTGTACACGGGTATCATTACTGATGAACCATGCCTGAATATGTGTATGCGCTGCACAATTTTGCTCCTGAACATGAAGATGAAGTCTCCTTCCATGCTGGCGAGCGTATAGAGGTCATCGAGAAAGACGAGCAATACGGTGATGGATGGTGGCAAGTATGTTCAACATTTTCCACTATCACGCGCGTGTATCTCTACTCAATTCACTCCAATAGGGCCGCAACCTTGCAGGTCAAGTTGGTCTATTTCCACAGAGCTATACCACAAGTGTCCCGCCTGAATCTATCGCGCCATCTATATCCACATCTTCAATAACCACGGAGGTTCCACCAAGCGATACCAATTCCCATACAACTCTCCAGACTCTCAAGGAGGAGGAAGACCCAGAATCTTCCACTGCAACCTCTTCCAACATCGTCGTACCTGTGCCCCAATCACACGCATCTGCCATCTTTCTCAAAGGACAGCAGGACACAGAACATGATGAGCCTGAGAACGAACATGAGATGTCACCATCCATGTCGTCGCATCAACGTACCACCTCAAGCGGTGAAGCAGTCATGAAAGCAACCATGACAGACGTTCAGAAAGCCATCGAGCAGCTCGGGCGGTCCAATGTTGCAGGCGACGAGGAGCGGAGCTTCAGTTTTGCTAGCTCAAGGGGCGACGTCACAGAAGGGGAGACCGACACCGAGTACGATATGTCCGACGTTGATGTTGGAACGGGCACGGCGGACGGGGAGACCTGGCATAAGGGTGCTCGTACGAAACTCGCGGAACGCGCGAAGAGGGCTGTGGAGGAGGCCGAGAAGTTTGAGGCAATGATGAATGGCGCTTCAAGTCGCGCAGCGCCGCCGATTGAAGTTGAAATGAGCGATGAGAGTGAGGGTGAGGGTGAGGAAGAGTATACGAGAGAGCATACCCATATGTCGGAGGAAGACGAGAAGGCAGATGATTTGGAGCGATTGCCTACTTTACAGGAGCAACCGAAGATGCTAACGAAGGATAGTTCATTGGTCAAGACGGGGCCCACGGCACAAGAGCCGAACACTCTTGAAGCGGAGCAGCCGAACTATGAAACGACGACTGCTACGGCGACACAGACGTCGTTCCCTGTGTTGCACCCACTTTCTCCATCTCCTTCTCAGCTGGAGCTGCAGACCTCAGTGGAATCGAAGAGGAATAGCGATAGCAATACAAGCGACCTGGAGCAAGTCCGCGAGTCTCCCGTTATGCGTCCCTCTTCCGATTCGTCGACTCCCGCAGAACATTCTAAGCATGACAGCACCGCTTCTGCTACGTCCACCTCTCCCTCAGGCCCGGCTTCGTCCCAAACGCAGGTTCAGACCTCGTCCATTCGCACGACGCTCATCGAGGATCAGATAGATGTTTTAAAAGATGCTGTCAAGGGAATGGAAAAAGAGAAAAAGCATCCGTCCGAATGGGAGGTCAGTGATGTCGTCGGGTGGCTTCAGGGACGAGGGTTCGATCAGGATGTATGTGAGAAGTTCACTGGTACGCTTCTCATCTACTTCTGATTAAGGACCGATTAACCTCTCGTTTTTGGTCTTCAAACAGAACAAGAAATAACAGGTGACGTCCTCCTCGAACTCGATGTCAATCTCCTCAAGACCGAACTTGGCATAATGGCATTTGGCAAACGCATGCGCATCGCAAACGCCATCGCTGACCTTCGTCGACCCTCTTCCTTCATCTATTCTGAGCCAGTTGCCGTAGGTGGAAGTCCGGGTACGGTCTCCTTGCAGCGATCACCATCGGTGGCAACACCGCATTCACCATTTAATGCTACGCATTTGCAGAGTGCGTCTGGACAAGGGCATTCAAGAGCACAGAGTCAGGCATATTCGACCCGTTCTTTCCCTGGTTCGGGGTCCATTGGCGTAGTTCCGGGGTATAATTACGCGCCGGTACAGGGGAGTTCGATGGCGTATGGTAACGGCAATGTGGGGTATGTCGAGAGTCCGGAACAGATGTATCATGTGCCGCCGGGTAAGCAGGCACAGGGACAATACCTTGAACCAGTGGGTATGGGAATGTCAGCGTCGGCGCCTGCTATGGCGGTTGGGAACGGGAAGATCAATGTGCTATTCTTACTTTCCATAAGGTACTGGTGCTAATATGTATTTCTGAAGGGACCGCCTGCCAGCATGGTTCTCTCGCCGAGTGACGGGATGTTAAAGACAAACGCGATCGCCGTGTCGGATATTGAGGAAGAGGAGGATCGAGGACCAGCTAGTGAAGTCAGTGGGGTTTACTTTTCATGCGTCATTGCCCTTACAGCTCTACAGGGCGAATTACAACCTGCGGGAAGCATGCGCCGTCGTCTATTTGGACGCTCGTATGAGTCCAATAACAGCTCCAAGCTTGATTCTTCCTCTCGGCATTCAAGAGATGGTTCAATCAGCGGCAAAGGCTCCTTTAGCGCCGGGATATCACCGACCGTACCTGAATTTGGGAAGGGAAAAGATAAGGACAAGGAGAAGAAGTCGAAGAAGAGTGGAGATAACACAACGGGGAAGAATCCTGGGGAACGGTTGAGCATCTTCGGGAGTACGTTCGGAGGGACATTGAGAAGAGGGAGGAAGCCTCCGCCAAAGTATCCCAAGTCTGTTTCTTTTTTTTTCAGTGTATTTGAACTGAACTGTCCCAATAGCGCAATTGATGAGGCGAACTTGGATCATTCCCCCCTCTCTCTTTTCGGACTGACGAATAATTCGCGCAAAGTCTCTGACGTAGCTACTGGTTCCCATCGCCACAAGGAAAAAGAGCGTCCTACGACGTCTTCCGGTGCTGTCACGCCCAAGGCCAGCACACCCAAACCCAAAAGCATAGGCAAAGAACATCGAGACCCGGCGCTGCTCAGAAAGCGTACATCATCTGCCCCTGCGCCGCCAGTCAACGTTCTTGTAAACTCAATCAAGCCGGGATTGAACATACTGGAGCAGATTGGCGAGGCAGATCATAAAGGGTGGATGAGGAAAAAGGGAGATAGGTATAATACTTGGAAGTTGAGGTATTTTGTACTCAAGGGACCAGATTTATATTGTTTGAGAAGCAATAGTTCCGTGGTACGTCACAAATGCTTTTTTGGTGCTTTCAATGCTGAATTTCATCATTTGTTGGGTCTGTCAGGAGACAAAAATCAAGGGATACGTGAATATTCTTGGGTATAAGGTTACCGTTGATGAGAACGTCAATCCGGGACGATATGGGTTCAGGATTGATCATGAGCATGATAAAACTCATTACTTCAGTTCAGATGAGAAATCGACGATCCGAGATTGGATGAAAGCAATCATGAAGGCTACCATCGGGCGGGATTACACGAGTACGTCTTCTCTTTTTTTTAGATCCTCCCTCCAACACTGTTATACACCTTAAGAACCTGTCATCTCGTCCTGCAACATACCTACCATCCCTCTGATGGTGGCACAGGCAATGAATCCCGCACCTCGACCGCCCTCACCTGGTGCACGAGCCGCTACGCAAAAGGCACTGCGCAGGGAAAATACAAATCAGCTTTCAACGAGAGACGCACGGGTTTTGATGGGTCTTCCGTCAACCGATGAGGGGGCTGACGCGCGCGATATACATGATTCGTCGTTGACAGACCAACAGGAGGGGGTCCTTCTATCATCGGCTCCGCAACAGGGATTACCTGCACCTGTGCCTGTCAGGCCTTCAAGGGAATTAAGGGTAAGCGCCAGCCACACCGTATGCTTATCATTTTACCTGTTACGTATCCATCTGAATGATTTCTCGTAGGTTGTCTCCGTATCAGTAGAAGAGTCAGCCCTCATTGACTGGGCCAACTCTCATCTTCCTCTCTCACTTCAAATAAAGGAAACAGCCGATTCCATCTGCAAGGGCGTACACCTTCTACGCATCGCCGAATCCATCAAAGGCAAACCGGTCTCCCCTCCCGTGCTCGACTCTGCATTCCCACAAAGCCCGACGGACGATAAACTCGATGGGCTTTTCCAGCTGTTCGACTTCCTCTTAGACAACGACGTTAAGATGGGGAGCGTGAGCATTAATGATGTTCGCCAAGGGAAACGTGATAAGATCATGCAGCTTTTGAAGGCGCTGAAGGCGTGGGAGGATAAAAGAAGGACTTTAGCGACGTCGATCGGGTCAGCGAGCCCGGTGGCCTCTGGGTTTGCACTGAGCGGAGTTTGAACCTTCCATGGGGCCCTGGCCATGATATCCAGGATATACTACAGCATGGTCACTGCTGGAACAAGGACCTATTTCTGGTGGGAAAGGGATCAAAATAAACCTGTTATCTGTTTCTTTTCACTATGAAAAAGGTACTTTTCTTTGTTCTAAGACTTTTTATGTCAGAAATCACCTCATTGGAAATGACATAATATGTTTCTTTTCCATTTTTCCCTAAACTTTGCACAAAGAAACACTTTTTGGATGTCAGAAGTGTCACCTCAACATTCTTATTGTCAAGGTTTTTCATAACCTAAATCTTGGTTCTACTTGTCCTGTAGATGTCCATGATGACTATTGGTCTTCCTTTCTGTAAATATTGCAGAAGTCTCTTCCATCATGAATATCTTTTCAAACCACCCTTTACCCTTGAGATCAACCTCTTTTAGCCACACTAAACCTCTTTTCTACCTCCACTGTTTTTTGCACTGTACTTTGAAACACCTTCATCACTCTTTTTTCACAGCAATAAATTAGGATTATGAAGATTACGTTCTCTAAAGAATATATGGCTGAGTTTCAACAGATAGACAAGCTCAATCTCCAAAGAGAATGAACTCCATACTCATGAAAAACTTTCCAAACATGTGTACATTGAAAGATGCCGATTCAGTCTTCCAGTACTCAATCTTGTTGTCTGAGCACTTTCCAAAAATATTTCCCTTTCAGATCAGGTCCTGAGGAATTCCCCCCAAACCTTGTCCGACAGTTGTCCATCATTGCGGATTCGAGGCCTAAGGATTTAAGGCCGTGTTCTTCGGGAATTTTCCGGACAAGCTTTATGAGGAGTTTCTGGGGGCCTTTCAGATCCAACCTAATGTTGTTCCCTATCATCCAGCAGTGATTGATACAAAGATAGGTTTGCAAATACATCGCTGCATGTGTGGAAGGAACAAATTCACAGAAGTGGAAGTACACACTCAGGCTCACCTTCTAGAAACAAAATACCGAATTCACAATGACTTCCGTCCACTTAGTCGACATATAGAGATGGACTCTATCGTAACAGCACAAACTCAAGAGTTAGGCAATAATTGTCACAAATGTTTTCCTGGATCACCACGTGGAAGTTACCTAAGCCGTTGCTCGTCGAACCCGAGATCTCACTTCTCATCTCCCTCGTTTAACAATGTATATGTTACCTTTCACATTTCTTCTCTTCTCTTCGTCCTCCCTTGTCAATGCCGGGTCTCTGAACTCTGGAGATTCCTGCAGTCAAGGTCAGAATCGTCTACAGGCCGGCACATACCAGTTTTGGGACGAATGCAACTCGCAGACCTACTGTTCCTCTGCTGGAAAATGTGAAGCAAAGGGATGCAGGAAGGATGATTTTCCATTCGGCTATCCTGAGGATGCCAAACTTCCTCCGAAATGCCCCAAGGGCCAATTCTGTCCTGACGAAGAAGATCAATGTCAAAACCTTCTCCCTGTGGGAAGTCCTTGTCAACTCAATCGTGACGGTAAATCCACCGAAATTGATACGCGTTTCAACACAAATGACTATTTCGGCAGACCAGTGCGAGGCGCCTCCCAATTTCAAGGAGCTTGCTGACACCACAGGACGTGGTCTTAATGTCAATGGATCAGTGTGCCTGAACTCTGTATGCTTGTGAGTAGTCTGTCATTCCTACAATAATGTTATCGATTCAGATTTGCAGATGGGCCAACAAGACTCTTGGCGTGCAATGCACCGTTGAGAACACAGCATACATCGCATATGGTGCTGACTCTGAGTTTATCGACATTGTCTCTCGGTATGAAATATAAATTCCTCTGTATGAATGCTCAACTCTTTACAGTGGCGATTGCCGTCTTGGACTCTATTGTGATGCTGCGCAGAAAGTCTGTATGAATGAGAAGGCTCTAGGAGAAACCTGTACTGCCGATAAAGAGTAAGTAAGGTTGGCCCAAGCTATGAAATGGTTCTTATGGCGTTCTCAGGTGCTCGTCATGGAATTGTTTAGCATCTGGTGTTTGTGGTGTTAGCGAATCCGTTCCACACCATTTTGCAGTCTGGGTCTATATAGTTGTTGGACTCGGGATATTCGGAGGTGGTGTTTTCTGTCCACATGCTCTGACTGAGTGTTGACTGTATCTAGGAATGTTTGGTACCCTTTTTGCACTCTTTTTCACGCATAGGAAACAACGCGACGAGGAGCGAGAGAAACGTCTTCAGTATTGGCGCGAGCAGGTACTATTGGTCAATGTCCCTCCCAGCACCTGTTGTCTGACTCTGTTTAGAATGCTTTCCATCAAAATCTTCTGCAAATGAGGGAAACCGCCCGTGCGTCCATCCTCTCATTGCCCGGAAACGGCAATAGTACCCGGAGTACCTTGTATAGCCGTGACGGGGCATTCACAGATGATGCCCAGGCGCCAATTCTGCACCATGCAGCCCCGAAGGCTTCTGGGCTACGACACTACCTTTCAGATGACGGGAGTTCAGAATACGACGATGGACTGACATTTCAAGGAAGACAAGCTGACAACCGATTTTAATGGACTGTTCGTGTAGATTAGATTCTACGGATTCTTTAGAATATAGCGTTTATATCTATGTGCTGTGGAAAATACCAGAGATTGCGTCACTCCAGGAGAGTTACCTGAATTAGATATTCTGTTGATCGGCAGGTTGTTTGCATAACCCTCATGTCTCCTGGACCCTCTAGCTCTCCGTCGCCTCCTACTCCCCCTCCTACGCCTCCAAAACTTGATGGGCGTAGCTTTCTTGCGAAGGGCAAGTACAAGGAGGTTGACCTTGGCTATGATGGTTTCCGAGAGTCTGAGCCCGCCATCTCCCTGGAAACGCAAACCTACCCGCCCACTAACGAAGATGCTGCAGAAACACGTAGAATAGAGGAGGCGAGCCACCTCTAGACATTCCAACAGACATGTGCTCACAAAGGCTACAGAATCTTCGGCGTTGGGACGCCGCAGAACGGCAGCGGCGCAAATCCGCACGCGAATCGATTCAGTCTGCCCCTTCGCTAGTCAGCAACCTCTCAAGAACAGCGAGTGGTTTCTGGTCTGACAAACGCCCAAAATACAAGCACGACTTTAGCCTTGGAAATCATGTCGCTCTCCATTCTCAAGAGAACATCAATTCTGTTTCTATAGATGACTTGAGTGCCACCCCTACACCGAGTCCTAGTTCTAGTCCAACCCCTTCTCGACATTCCGACCCTCAGAATCCCTTTGAGAATACTTCAGAGTCATCCCCTTTTGCTGACCCGTCGTCAATTCCGGAAATGGGCCCATCGAGCTCCTCGGGACCTCAGACGGATCGCTCATCTGCAAAACGAGTACCTCCTGGGCCTCCCATGCCGTTAGGCCTTCCCCCTCCCCGCACACCCCCTCCAATACACACAGCCCCAAGTCCGACATCCCCTCTTTCTCCGTCGAAACCTCTAGACAAGGTTCGAGAAGATTCGCAGGAAACTATGTGGTGGCATGAATGGCTATGTGGGTGTAGTGAAGGTCCGGAACGTGGAGGTAATTACCAAGTACGTGCTTATTTTGTCCGCATACCGTCCGTTACTCAAACGTGTATATGTGCAGTCAGGTCGCACCAATCCATTTGAGTAGTTTTGTTCATCTTTCCTCATCTGACCTAGTACTTCTTTTCATATCGATTCTTCAATGACATTTCCACGCACTTTTTCTCGTACTAGCATTGACTTTCCATAACAGATCATAAACTGTCCATTAGAGAGCTCATTCATAAATTTGGTAGATACAATTTAGCCGAGAATGACAGGTCTTCTCTTAGAAAGACAGCATAATTCTCTGCCCTAACATCGTAATTTCTCTATACAAGCCCAAATGTATGCAGATAAATGGACTCATTATAGTGATAGTAAACTGGTAATGCAGTTCTATCTGTTATTGATGACTTCAGTACTCAATCTCCCTGCTTCTTGCACTCCAGAAAGAAAAAATCCACTCCTGACATAAACACCCAATTTAGTACTTGGATCTTGATCTGTCAAGTCAGTGGTCAGTTGATACCTAGTGGCAGGCCAGTAGCAGTTAACTGTGTTGCCAGTAATTACACCGTACACATCCAACCAAACTGTCACTATACTTTACTTACTACTTAGATCAATGCATCACATTACCACCCTCATCACCCATCTTTTCATTTCTAAGGTGTACATTTTCAGATGATAAATTGGAAAGTTTACCGCTTCCTTAAAGTAGAACATTGCAACGAAACTAGGTTGTAAAATGAAAAAAGCAGCACTCATAATTAAGGAGTTCTGACATATATAGAGCTCATTGAAGGATAGCCGAAAACATGATATAATCCTCAACAACTCGAACAAGTGGAAATCCTGCGAGAATTACTTACGACGTTTGCGAGATCCATGTGTTGTGTCTGTAAGGGAACTATTAAGCAGTTCCAGTTCACTCGCCAGACAGGTAACTGCCACATGTCAAGAAAAACTATATGATTGAACAGTCGCTACCTATATACATATCTTGGCGACTTATTCAAGTTTGATCAATTCCTTCTTTCTTTACATTTCTACGTTGACTACAACACTACGAGGGCCCCGTGATATCATACCAGACATACACCTACAGTGCTACGGAGGCTCGTGATATCGTACAAAAGCAACTTTCATATCAGACAAATACTCAGATGAGGTGCTAATAGGCCTAAAGAAGGATGCGTTGAATTTCTTGTTCAAGTAGACTTGAAACGTAACATACCATGTAAGAACAAGCGATGTCTCTGGGCGTCATATACCGCGGTAGTCGTTCCCGATGCTATATTTCCGTTGTCCTCGAAAACCTGAATTACATGTCATCAATCATGAGCATTTCATGTTCGGTGTAATTCACTTTATCGAGTTTGTACTTTTCTCCGAAGAAAGACGACGAGCCTGTATTCAGGGCAATACGCAACGCGGAGGATGGTGCTGGTATGGAAGGGTTTGATATATGTTTCAAGAATAAAGTGAAAATGTTAGGGAAGCCTAAGGAGAAGCGAGTAAGTCATCTGCCTGTCAGCAGAACGAATACTTACCGGCAACCCAGAGAGCACCGTTAGAGTCTATGGAAACATTATCCAGGCTGCGGTCTACATGCTAGATGTGCTGGGGGTCATAAATACCACTTTTGTGTAATACTCACCTGTCAGGATCGTATCTGTGATGACCAGCGTATCATCTGACTGTCTCTCAAGGACGTTGACTGAACCAGCGAAATAATTGACAACATATAAAGTATCATTTGGGGCCCGTGCAATGCCGTTGCTTCCTTGCATCTTGGTGATCGCATACTTGCATCCGGTTTGTGCATGACAATACCCGACAGAAGATGATTTTCGTCCAAACAAATCAAGTTCTCGTACCTACGGCAACAAAATTGGAAATGTTTCCTTTGAAACTCAATTATCGTGAATGAATGAGACGCACAAAGCCAACTTTTTCGCCGTGGTCGTTAGTGAAATAGAAGCTTTGGCCGTCCGGGTACCCGACAAGGTCGTTAGGACAAATAATGACGGGATCTTCGACAGTACGAATATGAATAAGGGAGTCGCTGTTGACTACGGTCTTGAAAATTTCGACAGCGGAGTCTGCACCCACTTCAAGGGCGGACTGGCCATCAAGCGGTGCACGGTGGTTGATGAGGTAGACGAATAATTCATTAGGATTTGAGGAAGACTGGACAATATCCATGCCGTGGGACGAAAAGCCTCGTGTGCTGTTAAAACTTTGAAATTTAAGGCGGGTAACACGGCGCGAGACTGGATCGTAAGTGGAAACATAGTCATTAAAAGACGCGTGTTCTGCATCGAGGCGGTTTGCACCGGGGATCCAGGATGCCCTCCTGGAGGGCAAAGAGCATGCGAGATATAAGACACCTGTAGGTTGGTGCAACACAATTTCTGTTGCCTGGTCAGCAGAAGATGAAACTGAAGGAGGGTGCCAAAGTACTTTCACAGGCTTGAAGCTCAGGGACTGAAGTGCAGTGGTCATTGGCAAGGGACTCGACTCTGCGCCAGAGACCACCCCGTACAAGAATTGGCTTGATAGTGATTTGATAAAAGGCGACGGTGACGGCAAAGAGGGCAACAAGGAGGGTGAGGAGACGCGACATGACTGTCGATGGCGACCCTGAACCTCGCACCCACACAAAGGACTTGCCAGTGATCACGCGGTCCCGGTTCTCCTTCATTCCACCATGGGCTCTGCTCCTTCCAAGCATGTTGCTCCCCCAACCTCCGTCGTGCACGATGAGAAGCGACCTTTACCAACAGATCTCGTTGACGGCATAGCTGCTCTCCGTGTCGTATCGCCCTCGTCCCCAGACGGCTCTCTTACGAAGTCCATGATCCAGTCCTGGGAGTCTGATGCAGCTGGTGATCCTAAGACCGTCCTGGCACGTACAGTACTCCAGCACTCTAATATTACCACTACTCTCACCTCTCGCACTGCCCGTACGGCCGATGTCCATGTTTTCAATAATGTCATTGACTTCAAGACTGGCCCCATCACTAATCAGAAGAGCAGTGGTCGCTGCTGGCTATTTGCTTCTACTAATGTCTTTCGCTATTCCATCATGAAGGCTCTCAAGCTTAGTGATTTTGAATTGTCTCAGGTGAATTCGCATAATGCTATCTTATCTTGTTCTTACGGCATGCCATATACTTTCAGTCCTATCTCTTTTTCTGGGATAAACTAAACAAGGCCAACTACTATCTTGAGCTTTCAATCCAGAATGCTGATCTTCCTATTGACGACCGTCTTGTCAAACACCTGTCCGGTGACCTTGTCAGCGATGGCGGTCAATGGGACATGGTTGTCAACCTTGTCGAGCGCTACGGTCTTGTTCCTCAAGCCGTTTTTCCTGAATCCGCCCACTCGTCCCTCTCTGGCCCTCTGAATACCCTTGTAAAGACTAAGCTTCGCGAGCATGCCCTTATCTTGCGTCGTCTCTCCTCTTCTTTGCGTGCTTCTTCTGTCCCCGAAGAAGTCATAATCTCCACTCTTCGCGCCAAGAAAGAGACGCTTATCAAGGAAATATACATTATCCTTACTGCGACTCTCGGTGTTCCCCCCGCCGCCGACGAAAAGTTCACTTGGGAGTTCACAGATTCCGATGGCAAATTTGGTAAATGGCAGGGCACTCCCATTGACTTTTACAAAGCATTTGCCTCCAAGCCTTATCCGGTCTCCGAGTCCTTCTCCCTCATCAATGACCCCCGTAACTCCTACTCAAAGCTTTACACTGTCGACAAGCTTGGAAACATATGGGGAGCCCGTCCCGTCCTTTGTCAGTTTCACTGTATCAACGTGTATCTAGCTTACATACATTTCTTCTAGATGTCAATACCGAAATCGAAACCCTCAAGGCCGTTGTAGTCAAGGTGATCTCATCTATTGTTTAACACCCACCTCATGTTGATACAACCATCAGGCGATCAAAGCCGGAATTCCCATTTTCTTTGGCTGTGATGTCGGTAAATTCTCAGAAACAGCTGGTGGTATTATGGACCCAGCATTGTTCCAATACGAGCTCGCGTTTGACATCACTTTGGGTATGACCAAAGCTGAGCGCCTTCAGGTCAATGAATCTGCCATGACACATGCTATGGTCATATCGGGCGTCCACTTGGACGACAATGGCAAGCCTGTCCGTTACAAAGTCGAGAATTCCTGGGGTGATGCAAGTGGTGACAAGGGGTACTTTGTCATGACCGATGCGTGGTTTGAACAGTGAGTAAATATACAACTTCTGTCTCCATCCCTTCTCACGTGGAACAGGTTTGTGTATCAAGTGGTTGCGCCGAAAGCGTATATACCCAAGACCCTTGTTGAGGTCTATGAATCTGGAGAGAAGGTCGTTCTTCCGCCATGGGATCCAATGGTGTGTTGCTCAATCTTTCTGGTGGTGTCACAGCTTACACCTTTCGATCAGGGTACCCTTGCCTGAGTTGCTAGCTTGATTCAGTGTTTTCTGGAGGAATCGAACATTGATCTGTGATGAATACCTTCCCTATATGCTGGTAGTACATATGCATACCTGAAGCGAGTACGGGTGGAGTGTGTCACGGATGGTTACGTCTAAATAAATATCACTGGAACAACCGCGCTTCGTGACCTGTATAGACTAGAACATGCTTTCTCGCGATCCAGCATCTACAGTAAGTACTTGATATTCCACATCTGCGAGTTCTGCAAGTGTGCCGTGACGAGCTTCGCCATATCTTACAGGCTCTCATACTCCGTCTTTCTCGTACTCTCGTTTTATCTCCTCTACGTCTGCCATAATGAGCCAACAGCCTGTTCGTCGTGGCCTTGCGTTTTTGACCAGTGGTCTCATGGCCGCCCTCAAATTCAAACGTCAGAATGAGCAATGTTCGCTCTGTTTTCCTTAGTATCTTGTCAGTCTGGTTACCGCTTCTGTCGACAGATAACCTTCTCTTGACGGATGAAGGAGGCAGACCCGCCTTATCAAGTAAAGCTCTCGACCCCACTGCGTCACTTTTGGATCGTGAAGGCGATGAAGCGTGCCTCTCCGGTCCAGAGATACTCGAGCAAGAGAGGAGTGGCTGTTGCGAAAGTTGCGGACCTAAGTCCGTATCTCATCCTGTGCATTCAGAAACTGCTAGCTTACAAGGACTCAGTGGTTCTATCTTCTGGAATATATTACGTGTAGTTGCCGCGGGCGTCATTATCTGGTATTCTGTCAAGCTCATTGTATGGGCTGTATCTGTATGTGGCCTATATACCGTAGCTCACTTGCTCACGCGTATTTATGATAGGATATGCCTTCTAGTCTGGAGCATATGCCTGCATTCAGCAGCTCTCTCGGCTGTCTCACTGCTCCCCATGTATACAATGACACGAAGGTGGTGATGACAGCACAGGTAGGCCCCGAGAATGACCACTCTTTCGACTTCCGGGGTAGTGCTGTCGGCACTTTATTACTCGCACAAGGTGCCTCAGACCTGAGGGACGTCAAGTACGAAATGACTTTTCGTGCAAGCGACGAGATGCTGCTCAAGAACATCAATATCGTTTATCCTGATTTCAATGAAGATGGATCGATAAGTAGAAGCCGTCTCATGATTTCGGCTCCCAGCGCAGGTATTAAAACCGACTGCATGCGCTTTGACATCGTCATGTACATCCCTTCAACCCTTCAGAAGCTTAATGTCGTCTCGCATTCTACCACACATGTCCAATTTGCGCCCGATGCCGATATCAAGTTGGAATACTTCTACGTCACGCTGTTTGCAATGGATGAGAATAACCTTATCCTCCCTAGTCAAACCATTCGCAGCGACTACATGTCCCTTGAACTCATCCGTGGCTGGATCGTGGGTGACGTTGCAATCCTCAATGACACCAGTATCACTACTCAACGCGGGGATGGCATTACCAACGTTCGCGCCCACCCGACTGCCCCTTCAGACCATGAATACCCAATACCTGCAACCTTCAGCACGACAACCGGTGCGGGGCGCACAGACATTTTCTACATTGGTTCCAAAGCCTTCAAGCGTCGAATTGATAGTACCCACCTATCTTCACGCAACGCAGAAATGTACCTGACTTATAAAAAGGCTGACTTTAGTGGCCGAGCTATGTTAGACTCAAAGTCCTACACTGCGACTGGGCTCCACCGCCTCGAAAATATTTCTGGCGACCAGACATGGACTCATTGGGCAGGTAATCAATATGGTACCGATGAGATCTTTGTGCGTTCAAGGGGCTGGAGTGGATTATATCTCTAAATAGAATAGAAAAGGCCTTTCAAATAGATTGCAGTCAATGTACTCTTTAACGCATATTCAAGTCGATAGCATATTATGCACTCACTAAAATATCTCCTATCATTCTCCCAAACTACGATCTGTATTTTCAGCGTCTAACGACGTTCCACTTATGGGTGGTCGTTTCCTTGAATAACGGGTGCGTGCTGCGGCTTCAGAAAGAACTTGTCGTCGGGTCAAGAACACCTGTGCCACAAGGGCTGCAACAGTCTGAGAGCACAGTGGGCACGAGAGACCTCGCAATGGGGGATAATACGGAACTCACAACTACGAGACCAAAAATAATAAGACGATCCTTCCATCGTTCGTCCTTCCCAGCATAGAGCTCGTTTCGTCTTGAACGTGCCCTCCACGCTGCCGTGGTAGGATAGCTACCGTCTCGAACAGGCGATGATGTAGAAAGAAAGGGGGAGTCTTTGAGAGGTACTTTCCCTTGAAGAACGTCATATGCGGCGGTAATGGATTGAAACCTGGCATGAGCATCCTCAGGGGGTGTCAGCGGGTCTGCTTTGTCCGGATGGTAGATTCGGACAAGTTCGTAGTCTGCGAAATCCTAGTCAGTGAACTGCATTTGGGGTTGATATCACTCGAGATATATATACATCGAGCCTTGATATCGCCTTTGGAAGCATTTTTAGGAAGATGAAATATTCGATGGGGACTAGGATTGTGACCGGTAGGGAAAGGATATGGATTGGCTGGTTTAGCGGTTGTCTGAACAGTCCGTCGTTGTGATAGGGACCTAAAGAACCGAGAGCGAGAAGTCCAGCAAGTCAGACGAAACATGTATTATGTATGTTTGTCCATATATTCGACTTCCAATTTACTCTGTGTACGTAACTATAACAAATATATGATATAACAATTGCAAAACGGCATAAGGGAGCGCCAGAATATCTAGTTGTGTCTATTGTGCGAAGAGAGTTTGGGGAGTATAGTGGTGAAACGCGGTGGAGGGGAACACAGTTGCTAGTGCAAGGACTAATCATTTGTCTTCATAGGAGACTAATATGGGTTGAGAGACTTGGTGGCTAGTGTCATCACCTTTCTTGACAATACCCTTTTCTACAATAGATACATTGGCAGATGACGGAGCGGAAGCACGCAAGTGGCGCCATTTCCGAAGTTGACCAATGCCAGAGTTGATGACAAGGTTAGTATATGTTACAAGGACCGTTAAAGAGAAGATGGCGACGAGTACCAAGCCAATGACTGTTCGAGGAATGGGGGCAACGTTAAAACGCTCTACGAACGCAATCATCAAACCGTTGCATAAAAGCCTTATAATGGCAAGGAAAGTTGAAAACAAGTTCCCACTTCGCGTTTTGTGGGGCCGGAGGATTAAGTAGGACACGAGTATGGACCCTTCGAAGATTACCATCAGTATAATCTGGGCTTCTCCGCTGCTTTTGGCAAAGGCAATGAGAATTGCCTTCAGAAATGTGGCAACCAGCAAAAGTATGAAAAAATAAAAGCGAGGGATGCGGTATTGAAGGTAGAGAGGTCCTTTGGACACAAGCTGATCTTTGTCCTTATATAGCGCGTCTGCGCCTTGACGATATCGAAAACGCAAGATAAAGAAAGCGGGATACGACACAGCGACGAGAAGGGTTAGGAATGCAAGAATAGAAACGAGAAGTGAGAGCCACGAGTCCTTGAGCGTCCACTGGTAAAAGGAGAACACGGTGATGGGGAAATATAGAAACAAAAGCTGCATGAAGCATGGATCAAGCACTTCCATATGCGGAATGAGGAGTCACTCACCAAACGAATTGCCCAAGCTTGTGCGAATAGTAAGTAAGCACGTTTGAGGTGTCTGTAGTGCCATACGCGCTCCAAAACAAGAATGGCTACGGACGCAAGTATAAAGACTGCCAGTGCACAGGCTAGGAGGATGAGAGAACACAAGAAGACAGTTATAAATGCATTGCCTGTTGCGATATGGAGAGTATTGACGTAAATTGGAATGCCAGCCTGAAGAACATTTGATGAAGATTGTGTGACAGTCTGTACAGTTCCTTGCGTCGCAGACGCTTGAGCAGAACGAATCGCAAAACCGGAAGACATGGAGTTAGGCCAGGGCGCCAAGAAATCAGCTGTCCTCCGCTTCAGAGGAGCTGATACTGGAACTGTAGAGTCGATCAAGTTGTAAGGACTGAGTTTTCTGTTGACAAGTCCAACGGCCGATGCGGAGGTCGCATTTGCTAGGTTTCCACCAGTCAAATAACGCATCCGGTCAATGGATGGCTGGAAGGTTGAGGTTGGTGACGTGGAGAAGAGCCCAATTGCCCACGCAAAATTCAGAGTAAATGCACGATACGCCGAAGGATAGTTGAGGCTGAGGAGTGAAGTCGATGCGATAGTTTGATAAAGGAAGAGCATATCAAGGAACCTGAAAGGCAGGATGGCATCTGGAGAAAGTGACTGCCAGATAGACACTAGAAGAGCACCGAGAGTAATGCCACCCGTCACCCATTCGACAGGTGTTTGGTGAGTTGACCATCCATTTGACAAGGTTGCTTGGACACAAGCTTTAACTTTTCCAGTGCCGACCTCGGCCAAAACAAGCTGTGCAACACCTTCCAGATCTGGAATCGTGAAGGCGATGCTTGGTATCTTATCTTGCACGCCGAGTGATTTCGGTAAGGATATTGAGTCCGTCCCGGTGAAGTTGTACATGGGTAATGGGCATAGAGCGCCACCGAAAATATCACAGAGGTCTAAAGTGACGTTGACTGGATGTATACCATAGACATTGACGAGAAGATTGGCCGTGACGTTGACATTGGCCTGCTGCAAAAATATGACATCTTAACAATTGAACAACATAGGGCTGTGTAGTGACGTACAACACTGGCGGCAGAAATGTTGAAGGATATGGATTCGTTTTTGGCAAAATACGCAATGTCAAACTGCTGTATAAGAAGAGATTCTGGTGGTTCGCAGTAGGTGACGGAGGAAGTGACTGTCGAGGAAAATCAGAGACGATGATGAAAGAATAGGTTGATGACCCACATAATGATGCCTCTCTGGCATAAGAGAAAGAGAGAAGGGACAAGAAATAAAATGTTCGCAGCCTGGCGAGAGAGAACATGAAGGGCGGTAGACATGCAACGGATTCTGCGGCAACAATGACGAATATTATAGTCAGGAGTTGGGCACGAGGTGTCATTGTCGGACTTACCAAAGACAATCGCTATTGTTCTATGTAAACAAGGGGCACAACGAGATGGCTGCGGCGCGCTCGCCGTCAAAAACGTGATACGTGTGGCAACGACGTAGAACGTGATTGCCCTCAGCAAGATCGACAGTTCAGACGGAGAAACTCCGAGAGATGCTGAGCAGCGAGTCAGGACACGGACCGCGTCAGTTCCATGATGTGTGCACGTGATCGACCCGGCGTAGTCCGAATCGTGTTTTCCAAGTCTTTTGTCGCCGCTGTCCTCTTCGATCGCCATGTTGCTCTCCATTGCTCGCTCAGCCGTCACCGCCCCCGGTCTGGGTCGTCGCGCTGCCTCTGCAATCGCCCTCAAGTACTCCCATGCCGTGTATGGCGCTGCCATCAAGCAGTCGCCCCAGGCACTCAACAAACTCCACGCCGACCTCGCTCTTGTCTCCAACACAATTGCCAACCAGCCGGAACTCAGCGCGTTCCTGAGCAACCCCACCCTTTCTGCCTCAGAGCGTGCATCTGCGCTTACCAAGTTCTTTGCCAAGCTTGATAGCGCAGCTCCCAAGAAGGATCCCATATCCGACACGACCAAGAACCTCTTAACTGTTCTTTCCGAAAATGGCAGACTTGGGGAGACTCAGGGCGTTATTGAAGGCTTCAATGAGCTTGTCGCGCAGTACCGGGGCGAACTTGATGTCATCGTCACATCCGCAACCCCTCTGGCGAAGGATGTACTATCACGTCTCGAGACTGCCCTCAAAGCATCGCAGGCTGGTCAAAAAGCAAAGACCCTGAAGGTTACCAACAAGGCATGCTGTTACATGACTTTTATTCTGTTTCATCTGACTCGTAGTAGGTCAATCCTTCAGTGTTGGGTGGACTCATTGTCGATTTCGGTGACAAGACTATCGACATGAGCGTCCAGTCTCGTGTCACAAAACTCAACAATGCTCTGCAACGTATGTGATACTTGAGGAAAAGTTGTACCGTGCTAACATGCTTGCCAGAAACTGTTTAACTCCTGGATTGGTGTCGTTGCGAGGTAGAGGTCATCATGCGGTGCTCTAGATATTTGTTAGATCATTCTGCGACCTATGTAAATTCATTGAATGCAGAACCCTGCTGACGAGGGCTGACGCCACAAGCCAGATGAGCCATTATGTGCCACGTCCTTTGCCCACGTATTCTATTTAACCTCGGAGAAAATTGAATTCCTGAACGAAAAAAAGACACTGAACACTTGCTCGATCCGGAAAGCATTTCAACTTCACCTTTCCACTTCAAATGGGAAAAAATGGTCCTTACTGTCACACTTTCTTTCCGTACTACTCTGTTCATCGGACGGTCTTTGTGAAGCTTCAGCGATCAACGTGAGCTTGGCACTCCTGAATCTGATTTTTGGGGTCCGCACAAACCAACGAGTTCTTAAGGGTCAAGGGCCGCGGCGTACTCTGCCCTCATGCTTCCGTCGTCCGGAGTTTTCGGTGCGCCACCTCACACTCTGGACGCACTTTCTTTAATAACCAGAGCATACAAGTCTGACGACAGCTGAACGTGCCTCTTCCAAAAGCCACTGTATCAGTCGGATTTGAGTCATGTCATTGTTGAAAATACCTTGCATTTTAATTGCAATGATTGGCCTCCAGATTACGACGACTGCCCCACACCCTCCTGCCTTACCAGAAGAGATGCTGTCTACATCAAAAATGGAAATACTTGTGAAACAGCGGTCTGGTCCCATCATCGTTCAAGTAGGATGCCCTAATAACGATTCCTCATAAATGCTGATCAATTCATTTACCTAGCTGATTTGTTGGACGGCTGCTATTGGAGAAACCATGGTCATTCTGGCCAGTAGCGCACCGACGTCTAAAGTATCTCGCATAATTTTGTCAGCGTTGGTCATTGAAGGCACAGAGGACAAAATAGGATTCTCTTCATTATTCTTTATCGGCACCTTCTTCATGGCGCTGGGAGGATTCATTCGATACCACTGCTATCGCGAACTTGGCCAACTGTTCACATTCGAACTGAGCCTTCGAGCCGACCACAAACTCGTGACCACTGGCCCTTACTCCGTTGTCCGTCATCCTGGTTATTCGGGTGTTGTCCTCTGTGTTTCTGGAGTTGCCATCTGGCATGTGGGCTCGGTAGGTTCTTCGTTTGTGACTGTGGCTTCGATCATGGACTGACTATGGCAAGGGATCGTGGGTGCGAGAATGTGGACCACTCAAAACGTCACTTGGACAGGGCATTGCAGTATTTTACCTAACCTTAGTCACAACGATCACGTCCGGACTTCTGATACGGATGTGCAAGGAGGACAAAGCACTGTCGGAGGCATTTAGTGAAGATTGGGCAAAGTGGGTTAAAAGAGTACCACATAGGCTTATTCCAGGCCTGTATTGATGACATAATTACATACTACTTCTGACCATCATCAATTTGGCACTTCGTCAACGTCTGAGCGCGATGCCCATAAAAACAGGTTCCAGCGACATTCATGACTGCAGGTTTATTTTCTGATTTTTTCCTTAGTTACATGGTGCGACTTCCTTGGTTGCCTGCCTTTTTTAAAAAAAGACTTACACAATATGTAACCGTGAAGTCCAATATGCTCACGGGACGTGTCTGAACAGTTTATCAACGAACACATTGACAGTGGTTGCGAAAATCATTTAGATCTATCATCTTCTCAAACATCAAGTAGTTCATCATCTATTCTGCCCCAAACTGCGGCAAAGGGTAGCCAAAAGAAGTCGAATGGTCCACCCTCCAGTCCACTGGCTCCAATATTTTTCCAAGGTTATAAAAAGGCTGCCGAACCTAGCAGTTCCCCTTTGACAAGAACACACACGAACAAACGTGCAATTGCTGGAGATACCACAGCTCATCCACCTCCGAAGCGGAACAAACTCGCTCACCTTGAAGCAGCTGCACCCCTCGCAGAAAAATCTCGTCCAAGTGCTTTATGCGATTTTATTGGACAAACTCATTTGACCGGTCCAGATTCTTTGCTTTCGAAGATGCTTGGCACAGCTTCCGGGTCAGCTATTTTTTGGGGCCCACCAGGGTGACATATTTCCCATCATACTAAGAATCATTATTGATTGCTTGCGATTGATTAGATGTGGGAAAACTACCTTGGCACGGTTGATGGCGAAGCAAGCTGATTGTATCTTCAAGGAGCTGAGTGCAACCAATGTCGGTGTTACGGATGTGAGAACAATCCTTGAGGAGGCAAAGAACACGCTCGCATTAACTGGAAGGTTAGCACCAAGGTTTAATTTCAAACAGTTTATTGCCTCATACACCTACTTAATAGAAAAACCCTACTATTTCTGGATGAAGTTCATCGCTTCAATAAATCGCAACAGGTATGTTAATGAATGTGTAGCCAGAATTGCGTTGCATTCTACTATTGAAAGGACATTTTCCTCCCATATGTTGAACAAGGTCATGTTCAGGTGAATAAGTCACCAAGAAGTAAATGCATTTTTTCGTCGTGCCAACTAAACTCTTAGCTTGTGGGTGCCACAACGGAAAATCCATCCTTCAAGCTTACGAATGCGTTGCTCAGTCGCTGCCGGTAAGCAGCTCATGATGTTAATTTGCTCCATGCCGTTAACATACATATATACAGGGTGTTCGTGCTTGAACGGCTTACTGATGCTGAGATAATGACAATTCTCTCCAATGCCCTGAAGCGCATCGGGTGCACCCCAATAGATTCACTTCCAGCAGTGTCAGAACCGTCTTTGGAACCGTCTCCACCCTCTTCTGACGCCACAGAAGTTTCTCTCATATCTTTCCCCCAGATAACTTCGAAGGTGCTTTCTGGCATCGCATCGCTGGCTGCGGGAGATGCTCGGATTGCAATATCCCTTCTTGAGCTTGCCATACAATCGCCCAAAGATATCCAGGAAGAATCTCTCGTGAAAGCTTTGAAGCGTTCCGTGTCTGCTTCCTATAATTGCACCCCTGAAAGTCATTACGACATGATATCAGCACTGCACAAAAGTGTAAGGGGAAGTCAAGGAAGTGCTGCCATGTATTGGCTCGCGAGAATGCTTACTGTAGGAGAGGATCCTTTGTACATTGCACGCCGCATGGTCGTTTGTGCTAGCGAAGATATAGGTCTTGCAGATAGCCATGCCCTTCCATTGGTGAGATGCTCTTGTACGACTTGACGACTGGTATCTCACTGAAAGGAGTAGGCCGTGGCTACTCTGCAAGCCTGTCAGACAGTAGGCATGCCAGAGTGTCGTATTAATCTGGCTCATCTCGTTGCATATCTTGCAGAGGCGCCAAAGTCCACTCGGGCCTACGAAGCATATAATCGTGCGGAGGCAGCCGCCAAACTAGACCTGACAATCCCGGTGCCAATGTCCATGCGAAATGCACCTACCGACTTAATGAACGACTTAGGTTATGGAAAGACTTATTTGTACAACCCGAGTTATGCGTAAGTTGTCAAATTTCTATAGGCACAGAATCTCTATAGCTCATTTGCGATGCCCAGGCACCCGGTGCATAATACTTATCTTCCGATACAGTTTGAAGGAGAGGTCTTCCTAAGAAGAGAAGGGGATATGAGGGACAAAATATGGGATGAGGCCGCACTACGTGTGTGGGAGCATGAGGCTAATGGAGACAAAGATTGGGTAGGCCGGCCGGCCGTGTCTGGCCCGTGCGTGTGAGATCAGAGTGGTGTAAAGGACAGAGATAGCCTGAGATAGCTCTGGACAAGCTATATCCCAAGTTCTAGCTACGATACCCATGCCTACGATTCCCAGACAGCCATCTGAGGATGCGAGATTTCGTGTGCTCGTCACTGGCTTTGGTGTGAGTAAACCGCGCCTGGTAATTTACTATAGAATATCTGATGCTGGCCGCGGGGAACTCAGCCATTCCATCATTACGAGGTAAATCCATCGTGGTTGGCCGTCCGAGGTCTGCACGACACTACTCTGGACCCTGCTCCGGTTGGCCCTCAAGGTCGCCCTCGTCCGATCCACATCTCCGCCCTCGAGATTCCAGTCTCCTACGAGGCTGTACTTGCAGTCGTTCCTGGCCTCCATGCAAGACCGCCGATATTGCCTCAAGCGGTCAGAAACAACTTTCCACCCCCTCCACCTTCGGGTTACGACTTCATCTTCCACATCGGGGTCGCTGGCCGTGGGCCTCTCAGGATGGAAAGGCAAGGGCACAAGTTAGGTTATCATATGAAAGACGCAGACGGAAAGCTTGCGCCTCACGCTCGTTCCACACCCAAAGATTTTAGCCGTAGGCCTGATGATCATCTCGCTGCCGAGAATATAGAACGAGAACGTCTGGGCTTAGAAATGGTTGAGCACGTTGGATCGGACACATCTGCGAGATCCACACGCGGTTTTGGCGTTCAATACGAGTCCTTTTCTGACGAGCTTCCGACCGAGATTGATGTAACTAGACTGGTTCAAGATCTGAAGCAGTCTGGTATTGAGGTCAGTTGAGAGTATGAACGGCTTTTCCAGTGTTCATTGCCCTCGTACAGCAAATATATACCTCCATGGACGCCGGTCACTATCTATGCGACTTCATCTACTTTTGTTCCCTTGCGGAGGCCAAGCGGACTGCCAATCCCTACGAGAGGCGCAGGAACAGCCAGGTCCTATTTTTGCATTGCCCGCCGGTCAATCAACCATTGAGCACCGAAGAAGTCACGGAGGCCATTCAACGAATCATTATTTGGGTCTGCAAGGAAATGCAGATGCAGGACGAGGAAAATGAAAGCGCTGACAGCCTGGAGGGAAAATGACAAGGATGTGACAATGATCTAAGTTGCTGTTTGTGTATACACCTGCTACTCGGAAGGCTATGGAAGACGATCACGTCGAAGTATGTACTTACTTTGAGTTACCACGAAAATAACGAGGAAAGTCGGAACTGTCAATTTATTTAACGCGTCATCAGGTGACCGTATCTAAAGGTCATCTGATCAGATCGCGCGACTCTTGCTCATGCTAAAGTTTTATTTCCTTCTGGCAAAGTCTCTTTCTCCCACTGTATGAGACGCAATGGCGACCAATATCACCTTTCACCCAGGTCAGTATTTCCCTTGACAGAAAAACCTCGCTGATCAATCACATTATCAGGATCAGTCACTGCTGCTGAACGCACCGAATTCTTAGAACAGAAGGGCGTCACGATCTGGTTGACCGGACTTAGCGCTAGTGGCAAGGTCTGACCGAGTTATCTACGAGCCTTCGTCACGAAAAGATGAACCAGTGCATCACAGTCCACTATCGCGTGTGCCCTAGAACAACATCTCTTACATCTACACAAGTATGTCTATCGCCTCGATGGCGACAATGTTAGATTTGGCTTGAACAAGGATCTGGGATTCGATGAAAAATCCAGAAACGAGAACATACGTAGGATTGGCGAGGTATGTGCTCTCATAAGTACTTCCTACGTTGTGATAGGACAGTCCTGGCAGGTATCAAAACTTTTCGCAGATTCTGCATGCATTGTCGTTACAGCATTTATATCGCCTTACATCGTTGATCGAGCGTTGGCCCGCGACCTTCACGTAAAGGCGGGTCTACCTTTCATCGAAGTTTTCGTTGACGCCCCTCTTCACGTCGTCGAAGCGAGAGATCCGAAGGGTTTGTACAAGAAAGCACGAGCTGGCGAAATTAAAGGTATGTACCTAAAGAAACGTAGAGTTACATTACTTGACCCATTCCATCAGACTTCACTGGCATATCAGCTCCCTATGAAGCGCCAGAAAGCCCCGAGATACACATCAAGACTGGAGAAACGGACGTAGCCGAAAGTGTCCGTATTATCACGGAATATCTCTTGGCCCATAACTACATATCTTAAGCGTTTGACATAATAGTTTTCAATGCTTTCGCGATTAGTAAATGCATGTAGAATCTAGATCGAGCGTACATCATGCCTGCTCTTACATCCAATCACGATCAGTGTGCAACTGAAGGTGATGCATTGCCATATGCATCGCCACGTATGGTTTTCTCGCGTAGATGACCCGAAAAACTAGGTGTCAATTGTTCATCGACATCGCTGCTGATCTCCTGCTCCTCCTCAATGGTATCAGCAGGAAGTTTATCCAGTAACCCGCTCAGTCCCATCTCCACTACCGTCAGCCACTGCAGAAGATCATCAGTTGTTCGCGCAAGTTCTGAGGATGCGTTCTCAGCCGTGAACAATTTGCTATAATCCAAGGGTCGAATGGGAGGACCGTGAAGTGGTGCGACTGTTGGCCCATTTCCGAGAGACACATTCCGTGAGTGCTGAATCACTGTTTCGTATGATGACGTAGAAGGTTCTGTCACGGTGCGTCGGAGTGGTGGCGGCGTATTTGAGGCCAAAGGGAAAGCCGCTGGAAATGGCGGCTGTCGTTTAGCTTCCGTACTGTTTGTCACAGAGCTGAGGGTACTCTGCGACGCGAGGAAATTGCGAACATTGTACGTTGGAGCAGACGGCGAGGGTGGCAAAAGGTCGGACATTCCTAGATGATGTTCGGATGTCAAAGACGGTATCTAAACAAGCAAGTCAGTTGTTGTTCAGCTCTTTTTTGATAGAAAAAATGCCTTGAGAACATCTTTGAGTCCAGGTGCAGATGGATTCGTGCTCGTGCCAGAATCATTGCCATTTCTAGTCCTGTCCGACAAGGCAAAAGGTTTCAAAGGCGGCAACAAGGGCGCTCCGTTAGCCTGACCTTTGCGAAGAGAGCGACTCTCTGTCTCAACAAGTGCAGTTGTTGGTCTGGCACGAGCGATGGGAGGAAGTAGTGGACTGGGTGCAGGTTTATGCAGCCTTGAAGCGGATGTGTCTAACGAATAGGTCATCTGATGCGTACTATGTGAGCTTTCAGAAGTTGGATAGCCTAGATAGGTGGGTGATGAACGGTTCTGTGAAGTCGAGGATGTTTGCGCTGACGAAGGGGAGGGCTGCGGAAAATGAAAGGCAGAAGGGGACGCCAAGTCGAGGTCCGCTCGGCCATTGCGGCGAGGGTCAAGCGCTTCTCCAGTACTTTTAGATCTTCTTCTTCCCATTACAGGTCGATTTGAAGGAGCGCTATCTAGACTGGAGGAGACAAGACCCGGGGTTATGGTGGTTGATGGGCTCGCCTCGTCATTGAGAAGTTCATCGTGAGGAGGAAGTGCCGTATTAATTTCATAAGGCTTGCGATTCAATCGAAGGGAGCGAGGGTCACGAATTATAGTTTTCGTTGACGTCTCACTGAGATTATCTATGGATGGACTGGGCAGCATACCTGGGGAAGGGGTAGATTTCAGTCCAACAGCGGCATGTGGGGAAGATTCATCATCGGGACCAGGTATGCTTGACGATAGTTTGGAACGTGAGGGTGCCATTCCGCGAGGCGGATAAACAAAAGTTTTTTGTTTCACTGTCAATTCGTCGACCGAGGGATCCTGCGTAAGCGGTCGTTTGACTGCTATTCGTTCTTTTCCCGGAGAAGATGATGCTGACGGAGGAAGAGAACCTGGGGGGCTCGGTGTACCAGGATGAGAAGGAATTTGAAGGGCGGGAGGTCGTAATATTTGTTGTGGCGCGACGGAATCATCCTCAAAGAGGGCACGAAGCGAGGAGGGCAAATTCGACGGTTGCGGGGAGCGAAAGGTTGATTGGAGTGATTCGTGCTCTGCTTCGGATGAATTTTTGCCGTACAAATCTTGTTGATATGATCGGCCACGGAGGGTTTCAAATTCCCATACGCTCTCGTCATCATCGACGTCGAGTCCCAATAGACTACAATTGACGAAGGCATGAAAATCAATTTCATAAGACTGTGGGATTTGCGTACTCTCGTTCTTCATCTTCTTCCCAGTCTAGTGGTTCCGCAAGGCTGGCTCTCTTAGCAGCTTGTTCGAAGCGAACGACGAGATCTTTAAGGAAAGATACGCTGACTTTGGCAACCGATTTAATCCATTTCGATTTGCTTAGTTCGTCCGCTGGTGAGCGCTGTCGAACCCTGGTCAGAGGGGACTATATCACAACAACACTGAGATGGCATACTTCGGCTGGAGATTCCTTCAAGCACATTGCTATAAAGTCGCGTAAGTCCTTTCCTGCCTCGTTGTCACCCAGGCGCGGTGGCTTCGCCTTGGGTATTAAATCCATGACTTTGATATGTTCCAATGTGTGATGTGGTGGGCTGCCTTTGACCATCTCATATACCGCGATACCCAGGCTCCATATGTCGGCCTTTGTATCATAGACCGGAAGAGTTTGAAGAAGCTCAGGTGCCATCCAATGAGGAGTTCCAGTCAAAGTATTTCGTTTGCTGGATGAGTTAGCAAGGAGTGCAGCGACGCCAAAGTCGCAGATGACGACCTTTCCGGTAGCAGTAACGAGTATGTTGGCAGCTTTTATGTCTCTGTGTATCACCGGAACCTTATGGAGGTAACTGAGCCCAACGAGAACTTCCCTGACTATGACAGCGACGTATTTCTCCTCTAAGCACCCATGTCTTGATGCTTTCATGAGCGACAATACGCTCCCTCCTTGGGCAAACTCCATTGCGATCCAAACACGTGGGCCGTCCATGTGGCATCCATAGTACCTTGTGATATTGGGAGCGTCGCGAAGCTGAGTGAGCAGAGCTACCTCTCGCTGAATGTCAACTACGTCGTCCGAGCCAGACTTATCATCAAGATTGATGATTTTCAGCGCCACAATTTTGCCTGTTGGAATGTGTTCTCCTTTGTGCACCGAGCCATAAGCACCCTTGCCGATAGTTTCAAGCCTTCGGTATAACTGGTGGACGGACGACGTAGCCATCCAGGTCCGACATGTCCACGTGATCGCCTGACTCGGGTTTGAGAAAGAATCGCATTCGCTTCGACCCATGGACATCGAGCGCGACTCTGTTGGTCTCGTCAGGAGGGAGTTTCTCGCAGTCTTGTTGGCTGGTTTTGGCAACGAGTATATTTTTCTCTTGCTATCCCATCTCCTTATCTTATCCTTCCCAGGCTTCTCCCTCTAACTAGTAATTATGGCGATGAACCGTGTCCAAAGGCCTTGCTTCCTGTCGCCAACAGACCGATGATTGATTTCGCGCTGTCGTGGATAGAACAGTCAGGCATTCATGGTATAACAGTTCGTTCCCTGTGTTGTATCTATGACTGATACCGTGATGATTAGATGTCCTTTTGATTTGTCCTTCAATCCACCGACCAACAATATATCATCATATACACTCTGAAACAGCTGTTTCTTTATCAACACTACGAATAGATCTGCAAACGTACGACGAATCTCAAGATACTAGTGTTGGGACTTGCACCATTCTCCGCCATTTTTCGAATCGAATAACCGACGATTTCGTTCTTGTCCCTTGCGACTTCATCCCTCCCCCATCGTTGCCTTTGAGTCTTCTTTTGGACAAGTTCCGCACGGACGCAATATCTGATGGTTCTATTGCAACCACTTGCTGGTTTGCAGATCACAAGCCTGAAAAAGGCGCGTTCCCAGATGAGTGGGGACCGCATCTTCAACCTTCCCCTATCGTCTGGGATGAAGCAACTGGAACACTTCTTCACATTGATACACCCGATGACCAGGATAGGAATGCGGAAGAGTTGGAGTTGCGGATGGCTTTATTATCGCGGTTTGTACTTTTCCACACCATTCTCGACAAGGTTCCTCATCTGATCCCAGGTATCCACGTACAAAACTTTCGGTGAATTTCCAAGACTCTCACGTGTATGTTTGTCGACGATCTGTCTTGGATGCACTCCATGAGAAACGCCACTTTGATTCTTTTCGAGAAGATTTCCTCCCGTGGCTGTTAAAAGTTCAATACCAACGTACTCGTCGAAGAAAGTACGCTCGCTGTTGGTGGTTTCTATCTTGTATCGCCTCGATCTGCTCACTGTGGGTCAGACCTCGATCCTGTCGCAAATCACACATCGCAAGCGCTAGCGCTCAAACATACAACCATGTCAAAGGATACAAGTACATATAATGAACCGCTTAACGGGACTATTTCCACAAAAGATACTTCTTTATCTGCTCCGCCCTCTCCGACGATAGGAGACCAGAGTCTAGGTGGTTCCAATAGCTTGAGAGTAGGGATTGTCCTTCACCGCGCAGAAGCGGGGTTTGCGACCCGGGTGAACACCATACCCAGGTTCCTTGAGATTAATAGACGCGTTTGTATCTTCTTTCTACCTTGTTACCATCTTGCTCAGCCTCTCGACAGTTCCTCTCGCAGGTCACATATGCTCTGCCCACGGAACCGAAAGACAGGTCTTTGATCGACCAAAAAGCACAGATATCCAGCGACACTGTAATAGGAGGGTCAACGCAGGTGTCTGAACGCACGACGATAAAGAAGTCGGTCATTGGACGCCACTGCGTAATCGGAAAGATGGTGAAGATTGTTGGGTGTGTTCTATTAGATCATTGTGTGATCGAAGACGGGTGCGCCTTTTCAAAGCATGATCTGTGCTGTTTGTGACGAAGGACGCGACAGGGCTAAGCTTGAGGGGTGTATCCTCGGGAAGAACACGAAGATCGGGACCAAGGCCGAGTTGTCGCGCTGCGTGACCCAGGCCGGGTATGAAGTGGAGGCTGGGGAGACGTTCAGGGGCGAGAAGCTGGATGTTTCTGATTGGACGGCGGTGGTTGAAGATGGGGAAGAAGACGGGGAAGACGAGGAGGAGACGAGCGACGAGGGGGACGACGCGTAGTCGGGTAATTTACGTGACTTGTGCACGTGGTGTCGTATATAGCAATCAGAAAGTTGGAACCACTCGCCATGGCCGCTACTCCTGGCAAATTTCGCCAGTCTGGCATCCCTGGCCCAGCCAGAACGAGCGCCATCCCAACTCCAAGCCGTTCGCGCGCGTCGTCCACCGTCCTCAATCCAAATCCAAATCCCTCCGATGTCGAGTACATGTCCCGTGCCTTTGCAGAGGCCATCAAGGCCAACGACCCTGCACATCATCGTCCAAGCTTGACCAACACCGCGTCCGTCTCTCCCAAATCCGCCTCGTTCTCCCAGTCTGGCCGTCGTTCCGTTGCTGCTCGTCCCTCTTCTGTCGCATCTACATCTTCTTCCTCCGGCACCCAGTACCCCAGGGCGAAGACCCCAGTTCAAACGCACAGTAGACCTCCCAGCAGGACATCTGACGCTCCAAAATCTGCACCCAAATCGTTTGAAGTCGGTGACAATGTGCGGATCGAATCATTGGGGTTTGAAGGCACCTTGAGATATGTCGGTCCGATCGAGGGCAAGCAAGGTACCTGGGCTGGCGTGCAGTTAAGCGGGGGGTTCGCAGGCAAGGGGAAAAACAATGGCACTGTCAACGGGTTGGGCAAAGCCGATTATCACTCTACGTCGTTATCTCTAACTTTTTGACCCACAGAACGCGCTACTTTTCATGTCCAGAGCACTGTGGCGTCTTCGTCTCTGTAATCAAGCTTTCTGCTCCCACAGTGGGGGTTGGCGCAGTTCCGCGACCCTCCTCCGTGGCGTCGTCTCGTGGAGGCCGTATCACACCAGCGCTTTCTGGACGGATAACCCCCTCAGCATCTTCGTCGAAAGCAGGACCTCGTATGTCGCTATCATCATCTAATGGTCGCGTCACACCCTCAAATACTGGACGAATTACCCCTTCAATTTCTACGGGACGCGTTACACCCGGTACAACGCCCGCTGCTCGCGGTCGTCGACCTCTGACCAAATCAACCTCCGTCAAGTCAGAAGTTCCTGTTCCTGCCGAGAAATTCACTCCGGGATCTAGAGCCTCCAAGTACATATCTGTTACTGCGAAACAACTGAGCTCTCGCAAGACTGCTCCTGGAAGTCCGTCACGGCGCGTCTCAGAAATGGACAGCCCAACTAGATCATCGTCAGCGCCCTCTCATGACCTTCGGAGTATCCCCTCCATCGGTTCTCCGTTTGCAACACCAAAGCCCGGCCTGAACGGCCGTTCAAGTTCTGGTAACCTCCCTACACCTAGCAGAATCCGACCCTCTGGATCTCTAAATACACCTCGGGCTCGATTACCCAGTGCAGTGGCAATGCCGCCGCCAACCTCCCCTATGTCTTCCCGTTCCGTTTCCCTGAATGACCGCTTAATCGATGCTATGGACACGTCAGATCCTGACGTCTTCTCGAAGGGCATGCAAGATAGGAGTCGTCAGCTCAAATCGGCCAATATGACGTCTACGCGGTCCGACTCTGTCACCTCAATTCGATCTTCGGCTGTCGACGACCATGCTCTTATAGAACAACTTCAGTCCCGGATTAGCGCTCTTGAATACGACAATGAGCGTCTTCGTACGGCTCAGTCGTCTTTCGATGCTAAAGCTGACCAGCAAGCACAAGATGGCTTGGATGACGCACTCTCAAAGATCGCGAACCTCGAGGCATCTTTAGCAGCATCGATAACGGAAAAGGAAAACCAGGAAGCACGCATCAAAACGCTGGAAGACGACGGACATCGGCTCCAAGCAGCTCTAGACGCTCAGAACCTTGCCAAAGAGAATGATATAGAAGCTCTCCGCGGCAAGTTAAACGCCGAACTCGCGGCCACGGAGGAGCTGCGAACTAAGATTAGCGAACACGAAGTGGCCACCCGAGACAAGGAGGCTGCTATTGTAGCTAAAGACGGAATGATAACTTCATTAGAATCTCGTATAGCAGCGGTCACGACAGAGTTGCATGACGAGAAAATTGAGCTTGGAGCTCAAATCGACGAGCTACGCTCCGCCGGTCAGGTAAGCTTTTACGTTTATGATTTACCCTTTGTACTTATGATATTATATTAGGAAACGATCGCACTATATGAGGAGAGGCTCAGTGCCGCGGATAGCCAAAGATACGATTTGGAACATCGGATCTCGACGTTAGAGACGCGGCTCCAGAATGCTCAGAAAGCGACGTCTCCACCGCCTCCTTCACTTACCGGGGCTTCAGCTGCAGAGATCGATAATGAGACGCTCCGAGAGCAGATTGTCCATTTGCAACGCAAGATTGCCACTATGGAGGACGCCCTTGAAGATGCACAGACCTCTGCAGAAAGGGAAGAGTCTATTATGGGGGAGCGGATGAAAAGATTGAAGGAGAAGGAGGATGCGATGAGGAAAGAACTCAACGATGGTCGGAAGGAAACTGAACAACTCTTGAAATCGGAAGCCAAAGCCAAGAGTCGCATAGAAGAGATTGAAGAAGCTCTTAGGGAGAGTACTGTCGCTCTCGAGAATGCGAGAGCGGAAGTGGAAACCCTTCGATCAGAAATGGCGGTGCGTTTTCAGGACTCGGCTCGTGGAGGCTCATCCAATTCGAAAAATAGAATCTTGACGGATTGGTGGCGAATAGCTCTGGTGGCGACTTGTTCTCACGCGTGGCCGAAGCCGCTCAACGTGCAGCGAATGACAAGGCGGACTATACAAAAGAGATTGCGCAACTTCAGGAGACTATCGAACGATATCGCGCTAGTGAGAGAACATCTGTCAAGGAGGACGATGAGACGAGGAATCTCAAACTAGAAAACACTTCTGTGGGTACAGTTCTTGTGATGCTGAACGATTTCTCATGCCTACATGAAACAGCTGCACGAGAGACTCGACGATCAGCAGACCAAAATGAGTGCCTTACTACAATCGTTGGATGACACGACGAAAGAGCTGGAAACGCTTCGAAAAAAGCAGAACAGGGACGTGACTATTAACAATGGCTTACAGGAGGCGTTGCGGACCGTCCCGCCAGCTCCCTCTTCGAAAAATGATACGTCAGCTGCCAAAGAGGAGATCACTGGCCTCAAGTAAGGTTGAGGTTTGCAGATGACTGTTCAAATTTCTGATGGCATGTTTTTCAAGACACATCGTACAAGAGCTGCAGAAGGAGAACGTGGCCTCCGTACAACGGATCAAGATTTTAGAATCTGAAAACGAGCTGTTGGCCTCTGAAGCAAACCAACTGCGGCAGGTAGGCTAGACGGCAGAATAAAATTTTGAGTCCCCTGACAATCGTGAACAGGAGGTGCAGATCTTGGAAGAGAACCTCGACAAGAGTTTGGATCAGGAAGAAGCAGACGCGGGAGGCACCAATGAAGATTCGCCGCGGAAGCTCAGGGAGCAAAAGGGAAGACTGGAGGTGTGTGTTGCTACAATTTTCAACGAATTGTCTGTGCTGACAGAAACGTAGACGGAACAAGAACAGTTGCGGAAACGGCTTGTGGAAGTGGAGATGAAGAGTACACGGACCATTCATGATGTATGAAGTTTCACGGCATACGCTGAACTTGTTACTGACCTGCTGGCTCAGCTGAACAAAGAAATAAGCGAGCTCGAAGCATTGGTTGAATCCAAGGTATGTTCTGCTATTGGGCTGTTGAAGGGGCGACAATGCCGACGGATGAGTAGATATACCGCGAGGACGAACTCGAGCAAGAAGTAGAGCGACTACGGCAGCAGGTGGCACGCCAAGACAAGAAGCTGACGAAGGGGAGTGTGGAAGTGGCGAAGGAGGAAGGGGTGTGTGAGATATGCGAGCGGCCAGGACACGACATCTTCGGGTGTGATGTGCTGAACAAGGGGGCGGAGGCGGAGCTGTTCTGTGAGGACTGCGAAAGCCACGGACACCGTGCGAGCGACTGTCCACATTCTCTGGATGTTTTCTAGGTTTATTATTATAATAAATATTATATACCCCATGACGCTAGTGACGTCAGACAGCACAATCCTTATAAGACATTTCGCAGCAGGACAGTGGCGCACTTCGAACCAACATGTCCTATGCCTCCGTCGCTGCTGCCAATGCCCCGCCCCCAGAACACCAGGTACGTCCCTCTCAGCTGCCCTGCATGTCCCCTCACCCCCGACAGCCCCAGCCAGACCCCGCTCTCCTCAACACCACTCCCCCAACTGCACCACCCATTGACCAGGTCGACAACACGGCAAATAAAGTCAATCTCGTAACCCCTGTCCACCATGTCGAAGACGATGACGACGACGATGACAATAACAACGATAGCAACTACCGTCCAAGGAGGGAAAGAGGTAACAGGCATCTCAAGGAAGTCGAAGCAGAGGGTCTCTATCTGTGGGAGTCCACGAAACACCGCCTCCTCCAACCTGGCGTTGCCGGGGGCCTCGTCGGTCTTGGTATGTCTGTATCTGGAACCTAGCAGCAACTGATCTCGCGCCCAGTCAATATTGGTCTTCTCATTGGCGCAGGGCGTGCTTTCTACACACAGCCGCACCTACGTCAAGACAGGACTGTGATCTCGTCCACTGTAGCTGCAGCGTTTGCCTTGTTGTCAGTCGAAGGATATGCAGCAGAGAAGTACCGGCAGACACCGCAAGGCCAGGCCGAAGCACGGAGAGCGAAGAGGGAGGGTGCACTGATCTACAAACATCTCAAGGAGGGAATACTGCGCCCTGGAGTGCTTGGAGGCCTCGCTGGACTGGGTAAGTGGAGAATGCCAGCAAGTTGCGCATTGCTAAGAGCATAACAGTGAACACGGCGGTCCTGGGGGCCGTGGGATATTTTTCGTATGTACATTGGGACCGCCCGACGTGGGACCGGCGGATCGTGTCTGCAGTGGCCGCTGGCTTGCTGGCGCTTTGGGGCGCAGAAGGATGGGTTGCTGCGAAATAAATATTTATTTGTATTATCATCATTGTTATTATTAATATCCACAATCTAAATTTTGTCGACCACCACCATGTCCCGATTCTTTAGACAAGCAGGCGACTCTGACTCGGACTCTGAGTCCTCCGACGATGAGTCCATGTCCTCCGGCGCCGAGGACATTCCCCAGCGCACAGCTGCCCCAGCAAAGCAGGCCCCTGGCTCCATGTCCAGGTTCCTCAAAACAGCCGGCTCAGACTCCAGTGACTCTGACAGCGACGAGGACAGCGACAGCGACAGCGATGGCCCGCCCCGCCGTTCAGGTCTTCCTGTCGTCGATGAATCAGACGACGAGGAGGAATCAGACGACGAGACTCCTGGTGTCCGCATCAAGAGTGCTACAGAGCGCCGCTTAGACGAGATGAAGGCAACTGGCAAGGTCATTGAAAATGGCCTCAAAATAAATGACTGGGTCGCCATCTCAAATGGTACTATCCATTTGACCGTGTCCCATCCTATCTATTGATCAAAATAATTCGCATAGAGTTCGACAAGCTCGCCCGTATGGTCCAAAAACAACACAATGTCTCCGAACCCGTTCCGCCCTTCTACATTCAGACTCTCGTTAGCCTGGAAGGTTCTCTCAATACTGCCGTGGCAAAGGAGAAGGAGGCTAAAAAGAAGATGAACGCTACCAATGCCAAGGCCCTCACAGCCGTCAAGCAAAAAGTGAAAAAGGCGCTCAAGGAGTACGAGGCTGAAGTCAAAAGATTCCAGGAGGTGTGTTTCTCTATGTGTGCATGTGCTGCATCTTTGCTCAACTCTGCTTAGGATCCTGAGGCCTTCGAACGTGATTATTCCGCCATTGTCGCCCCTGAGCCAACTGCACCTGGACGACGCGCCGTTGCACAAACTGGAGACGACAACGCGACCGATGACTTTACCACTGTCGGAAAGGGAGGCAAGGCGATGCAGTTCACGTCAGAGGGGATCTTCAAAAATCTACAGGCCGTTCAGGAGGCGCGTGGCAAGAAGGTGAGTTTTATTCTGCTCAGCGATGATTCCTCTCTCTAAGTTCCTCCTTGTCTCTTAGAACACTGACCGTGCCGAGCAAATACGTATTCTTGAGAAACTTCTCGAAGTTGCAGCTACCTCGTATCAGCGTATACGCGTACTACTTGCGCTCATTTCGTCTCGATTTGATTACAACTCGTCTGTATCCACTCACATGCCCATTGAACTCTGGCTCCATGCCCAGCGGGAGGTAGATCAACTTGTGGCTATCGTTGCCTCGGATGGAAATTACTCCATCCAAGAAATTACGGATGACTATGATGAGTTGGCCGAAAGGTCGCCTGCCACAGAGGGTGGTATCGTTCGTATCCGGGGCAGTATTATCAGTTTCATTGATCGGTTGGACGACGAATTCACTAGGAGCTTGCAAAACATTGATCCCCATGGCACGGAATATGTTGATCGATTAAAGGATGAAAAAGGGCTCTATTGCACCATCTGTCGAGCTCAGGCTTTCTACGAAAAGACCAAGCAGGATGAGCCCCTAGGTCGCGTCATTATGCGACGCCTTGAGCACATCTACTCGAAGGTGAGTGACTGCATTCTTAAATTAATAATGACCAAAGATCTCATGACTTTGTAGCCCAACGCTGTCGTTACTGCGCTTGAGGCAGCTGTAGATACTTCTGAAATAAAACCTAGCATGACTCTCTCGGTTCAAGGAACGACAACTGCGCTAATCCACTGTCTCTGTGTCTACCTCTACAGATCTGGCAACTCTCTTCTGAGAACCCGTGCAATGCTCAGCCACATTTACCATCATGCGTTGCATAATCAATTCTACACTGCTCGTGATATGCTTCTCATGTCCCATCTGCAAGAATCGATCCACTCTGCAGATGTCGGAACCCAAATCCTTTACAACCGAACCGTCGTCCAACTTGGCTTATGTGCATTCCGCTCCGGTCTCATCAAGGAAGCTCAAGCTACCCTACAAGAGATCTTCACTACCCAGCGTGTCAAGGAACTCCTCGCACAGGGCGTCCATCAACAACGCTTCCAGGTCCTCACGCCAGAACAAGAAAAGGCCGAGAAGCAACGCCAACTGCCTTTCCATATGCACATCAACACGGAGTTGCTCGAAGCTGCCTTTTTGGTGTCCAGTATGCTGGTCGAAATACCCCTACTTGCTAGCATTGAGTCCGAGGAGTTGAAGCGGAAAGCAATCTCGAAACCTTTCCGCCGTCTCCTGGACTTTGCCGATCGCCAAGTCTTCACTGGGCCCCCTGAGAGCACTCGTGACCACATCATGCAGGCGAGCAAAGCCCTTCAGGATGGAGACTGGGAACAATGTCGAGATCTCATCCAAAGCATCAAGATCTGGAGTCTGATGCCGGAGGCAGCAAGCGTCAAGGAGATGTTGGCCAAGTAAGTGATTTGATGAGCCCGAGTCTGCCTTTTTCGTTGACCTTTGTCTCCCCTGTCAAGGCGGATACAGGAACAAGGGCTACGTACCTATCTCTTCACATATGCTCCTCATTACAGCACCCTTTCTATCTCGCTGCTCTCCCGCACTTTCTCCCTTCCCATCAGTACCGTGACTTCTATCGTGTCGAAAATGATCTGGAGCGAGGAGCTCTCAGCATCACTCGACCAATCTGGTGACGTCGTCGTGTTCCATCGCATCGAGCTTTCTCGTACACAGCAGCTCGCACAAACTCTGGCAGAGAAACTCGCGGCGATGGTCGATCAAAGCGAGAAAGCGTTGGATGCCAAGATGGGTGGCGCAGGTGGTTGGGGTGACAGGACTGATGGCACAAAGGGCGATAAGCGCGGCGAACAAGCTCAGGAACGTCGAGGTCGTGGTGAAAGAACAAGGGGTACCCGAGGTAAGAAACTTTGTTCATCCTCGTAAAGCCAGACTGACTTTGATACAACAGGAGGTGCGCGGGGTGGTCGTGGTGGTCGCTTCTCACAGGGACTTGGAAACCAGATGCCCGGTCAGAGAGCACAAGTAGCTGCGTGAGCATGTATATAGCTCGGATGTCGTATACTCTTTCATTTTCACCACAAAAAAGTATTTTCTACTGGTATCTTGGAATTGATTCAGGTCGTAAAACGAATCAGAAAACGCCTTGTGTTACCTGTCAATCGCGCTCACTTGGACGTTGTTTAGTTCATACAGTAGAAATGCGGTCTCCAAAATGAATCATAGTATATATAGCATGTGGAGGTGGTCGGCTCATACAGCCTTGGGGTATCAATCTATTAATGTTAACTAGTGCAGATCTAGAATTATATGTCCCAAGCACTGAGATTAATCACCTCCGAGTCTCCCCGCGTGCGGATGGTCCAGCGAACGTCGCCGACACTGGGCTCCAGCCATCCTCAGCACTACGCTCCTCGCCTCTGATAAGGCTAGCAATGCTAGCAGTGTGTCGATGGCTCTTCTTCCCTGCCTCTGATTGATTTTTCGGTACTGAGGCAACACCAGATAATGTCTGCCCAGGGTTTGGAGACCTGTAAGTGATGTCCATCTCCTCATCGGAACTAGCATCGCTGAGCTCGAAAGCCGATGCATCCGCGGGGTCCAGATCGTACGCCTCGTATTTTGACCTCTGATTCGCGAGTGCACTAGGTGACACTAGGGCTGCATCGCCACGGAGGTTGTCGGGGAGGAAGAGATAGAAGAAGGCGATTGCGAGGCAGGCACCGGACACGACGTCGATGAGATAGTGATGGGTGAGGTACATTGTGGCCCAGTATAGCACACCAGTGTATATCCAAACGTAACGCGTAGTTTGTGGAAAGAAATGGGACATGAACAGCGCCTCAATAGTGGCACAAGCCGCATGGAGGGATGGAAAGGCGCCAAAAACGACAGGAGCGTTTGAGAAACCGACCGTATAAGCGCTAGTCCCCAGAAGACTGTCTATGCGACCGAGGCCGCCAGGCGAACCCTTCATTGTATAGTTTGCCGGGGTGAGTCCGTGTATGATCTCATACCATGGCGCAGCACAGGGGAAAAGTATCTGAATGACGACGCCGGTAAAATTGAGATAACCAAAAGTACGAGCCCACAGGTGGAGCGACTCTTTTGAGCGGAAAAGCCAGAGGAATGCGGCGACGAAGAACGGGATGCTAAAGTGGCCGACACCGTACGGAAGCCAGGCGAGAATGTCAAGAATGGGGTGTGTGAAACGGGTGAGGATGTCAGAGATGTTGGCGCCGTACAGGACCGATTCGAGGGTTGGGAGTAGAGACACTGAGATATCAGGTCGCCATGGGGTGGGTATAAATCGTGATGAGTAGTACGTGATAAGCCACATAAAGACGGGCGTTGCAGGCAGGAAAAATTGGGAAGTGAGGGGTACGAGGAGAGCCAGAGACCACATCACTGGAATGACGAGCTTCAAGGGGAAGCTGGGCTCTTGCATAAGATACAACCAGAAGGTGGCATTGGCGATGTGGAAAAGGTGGATGCAGTCAGCCGCCGTAAAGTGGTGTTTGCGCAACCGGCTAACAGTGATAGAAGGAGACAACGACTTGTCTAGACGACCGACTCCAGCAAGAAATGCTTGCACGACGGTGTTCGCTACCTTCCTCATACCAGCGGACATCTAAAAACTGACAACTGATAATAAACAACAGAACTGGTCTTATCATTCCCGAAAACGTACCCTTGTAAAAGCCACTGCTTACCGCACGCCGTATCACCGTACTGTAACAGTATAGTCGAGTCTTGCTGTGTATAGTAGAGAGGCTGAAAAGAGTAAGAACAAATGCTGTCGTGGGAATCATGCATTTTTGATAGTCTGTCTCGGCTCACAACGGGAACGGGAATTTTCAACAGTACATACATCATGAATTGTAATTAAAAGAAGTCGAGTATACAAACAAGGAACAGCAATATATACTAGCAAGGGTTGAGCCTGTCCTTAAATCTCAAGCCCAACAAGGACATAGGCAGGATCTACTTGGAAGACAGGCTTGGTGACAACAGTTCCTCCAACGTACATGAGAGAATGCAACAGGGCACCCAAATTGGGCGACACACGCTCCAAGACAATGACAAGCGCGGAACATCCAAGTCTCTCATCGGCAAGGTCCAAAAGGGCCACGATGCTAATGACAAATTAGCTCAATATGTTAATCGCGTCAGAAAGCTTTATACCTTTCTCGCAAGCTGACAGACTCGGCGCTCTTGCCGTCAACGTAGAGAGTCTTGGGTTTTCCGGGTAGTTCAAGGACGACGCCATCAAATGCTGCACCCATGTTCGGAGCAGAAATGGAAACTTTTTTGGCATAGGGCAGCGCCTGAAGACCTTGATGCGGGAACAAGTTCATCAGAAAGTCGAGGGCGTCCCTCTCCTGGTTCTTGTTGGAGGGTGCAGGCGAAAGCTTGGTTCCCAGGCTGCCAAAGTCGCTGTCGTCTCCATCATCAGGGGTCAAGGGCGGTGTCGAGAGTTCAGAAGCGGATCGAGCTGGAATTGCACGGGGTAGAACAACTGGTCGGGGATAGGAGAAGCCATTGCACTCGGTGTTGGTGTTTGCAAGAGATGATTTGTTTGATTTAAACGATGGATGCTGATAATTAGAAGGGAAGAAAGAAGCGTTCGTGTTTGAATGAGTACGCGCCGGACTGCCTGTCACGCAGTCCGACGACCCTCGGTCTGGAGGGCATTTTGATTTGGGGGTGTCAAAAACGCCACTACAAGAGTATCAGAAATGAACAGCTGCAGTACAGGACGGAGCTTACCCCGGGTCCGCCAGAGAACGTAGTAGAATAATAGTACATGTCGTCAGTGCCCTGGAGGTGGCACACGGCGAGCACGCTAGCCTCGGTGTCGAAAGGAAGAGAAGCCCCATCTCCAACGGTTTGACGACCGTTGCTGGAAATAGATGAGATCAATGTCTAAAGAACCCAGGGGTAGGAGGAGAGTACGAACGTGGGGCAAAGACTAGATTTTTGCTGTAGCATATTTGACATTGTATTCAACGACATGAGCTGCCAACTTGATTGATTTGAAGGAGAGCGGGTTGTGAAGATAATTCTAGTCGCGAATATAAGCGATTTGGATATTAACACGATGGACACACACCTCGGAGTAAGAAGCAAGACGGATTCACCTTGGTCAGCAAACATGAACATACTTCGGCAATCTCCGCAACACACGTGCCCGCCGTTGGGACATGGCAAATTTGAGTGGATAGGCTCATCACCGCTAGAGACAGCGACCTCAAGACCTGTGAGTATCATTTTCGTCCTCGGTTGTGCCCTGGTCCCTTGCTCTTATGTTGTTGGGCCTATCGTGGTGTTTTCTAGGCCACAATTGAGCCAGGACGCGCTGGATTGGCGATCGACTATTTGGATAACCTTTACTCACATTGTCCACAGTACTCTTTCGCCAAACACACAAGATGGCTGACGCTGCCCCCCGAGGACGTGGTGGTTTTGGACGTGGACGTGGTGAGCGAGGCCGTGGCCGCAGGGGCCCCCGCCGCGGTGGACGCAAGGATGAGGAGAAGGAGTGGTAAGCCACCGCGTCGTTTTCGTCAACATTTGTGCAACCTCAATACTTAGGGTTCCCGTCACAAAATTGGGTCGTCTCGTAAAGGACGGAAAAATCAAATCAATCGAGGAAATCTACCTCTTCTCGCTCCCTGTCAAGGAATTCCAGATCATCGACTTCTTCCTCCCCAAGCTCAAGGACGAGGTCATGAAGATTATGCCCGTGCAGAAACAGACTCGTGCAGGTCAACGTACACGTTTCAAGGCTTTCGTTGCCATCGGCGACTCTGAGGGTCACGTCGGTCTTGGTGTCAAGTGTGCCAAGGAAGTTGCTACCGCTATTCGTGGCGCTATCATCCTCGCCAAGCTCTCCGTCATTCCTGTGCGAAGAGGTTACTGGGGTGCTGCCCTTGGAGAGCCCCATACTGTGCCTTCCAAGGTCAGCGGTAAGGTTGGCTCGGTTATGTGCCGCCTGATCCCCGCTCCCCGTGGAACTGGTATCGTCGCCGCGCCCGCTTCAAAACGCCTTCTACAACTTGCTGGTGTCGAAGATGTCTACACACAGTCAAAGGGTTCTACGGCGACCATGGGTAACTTCTTGAAGGCTACCTTTGCTGCTGTGCGTGTTTTCGTTTTTGATCTGCGTTCTACATAGACTCATCATATGCAGATCACCAAAACATACGCCTTCCTCACACCCGATTTGTGGCGTGAAATTCCCCTTTCAAAGTTCCCTTACGATGAGCACAGTGCTCACCTTCAACTCGCGGCGGGTAAGAGGGCATACTAATTGAGACGTATGGAGTTGTCTTTGTTTTTGTATGACCTGCAGAGGATATCATTAATCTGATGAGATTTTGACTGAAGACGCGTGATTTGCCATTTGTCTGATGTATGTATAATAGTAAGTATCTTATCTGGGTTCTGGGCGCTGTTGCTGTGCTGTGCGTAAGTAGCGTCGCGAACGTGAGGGAGCTGGCAGCTGCCTTGGAATGTCAGGAGATGACATGGTGTTGACTTTGTGTTGTTTGGTCGCGTGTCGACTTTCTTCCTGCCCTTGACGTCTGGTGGCTGCATGCAGTACCAGCTGTGAATCGTGCGTAAACGCCTTGTCTTACCAGATCCCACATTGACAATTGATATTTTTCGCAGATTTTTCCTTCCTTCCCTTGTATGCAGGTCATGTCTTCTGCTCGCAACTCCGATTCTCGCCATTCAAAATCCCTCCTCCAATCCCGCTCTTTACGCGATTTTCGCATTCCTTTGCCCCCG
Source organism: Termitomyces sp. T69sscA (assembly GCA_017657225.1). Taxonomy (NCBI): domain Eukaryota; kingdom Fungi; phylum Basidiomycota; class Agaricomycetes; order Agaricales; family Lyophyllaceae; genus Termitomyces; species Termitomyces sp. T69sscA. The sequence goes on along the minus strand of JAGGAQ010005977.1, from coordinate 38,286 downwards.
CCATGCCCGGACAAGCCCCGACGTCGTGTGTTGCAGTCTCATGGTCCTCACGTCCGTGAAGCCTCTTCATCGGTATCCATGAGTGAGTCTGCAAGAAGGTAACCAACACCAATCAAACTCAAGTTCTGCGCCTTAATCGGTTTTGCAGCCGTTCGCCTCATTCTTCCATCCAGGTATCACCATTCATTGCTCCCCCAAGGATAAGTGTAGAGGGATTAGCCTCATCACCTGTCTCTTCATACGAGAGTTCTCCCAGTCTCACTGTTCCACGCCCTTCTCCCTCGCTTAGTGGCACAGGCGTCCACGGACTGAGAAACCCACCGGTGGATCCCCGTAGGCATAGGCGATTATGTAGCGACTTTGGACTCGCTCGCGAGGCGAGGGCTTCACCAATACCAGACATCCCAAGTTTGGAGTCAACACCTCTGGCAACATACACAGAAACAGACTCAGATTCAGAGGTGTCAATTGATCAGTCGTTGGATTTCTCTTTTCCCGAGCCACCCTCGATCAACGAGACGTTGTATCTACGGCGTATGCACAGTTCTCCTATGTTTGATTTGGGAGAAACAGGCCAGGCGACGGATGTCCACAGAAAGCGTTGGGGAGTCCCTGTTCCAGTTTTCAAACCCATCAATGTGCCCTTTCACCATCTGGATGACAACAAGGTTGATCCTTGTTCTCATCTTGAGGGCCTCGACAGGCTTTCAACTTTTTATAGAGTCGATGGCAACGACGCCTCCCGGAATCGTCTTTGCCAACAACGTTCATCATTCATATCTGACAAACTGGAATCAACCTCGCCGCCTCTTCCATTTCATCCTAAAGCAGGCAAAAATAATTCTTGGAAACGCGCGACCACCGCAGCAATTCTTCATGCAGGACAATCAGAAGCGGCCTCTATTTCTTTAGCGCGGTTCTCATCTTCCGCAGGAATGAGAGAAGACTTTTCCGCGAAGGCTAGTGCTGGCCCTGCGGTGCAAAGACGCCTTGGTAGTTTGCCTCCTCAACTTACGCAATCCATAGACCGCCTGGATCTAAGCATTGAAAAGTTGAAGACGCATAGTCCATATCAGCTCCCTGGCATCGGTGGTGCTGTTGTCCCTGAGGAGAATCGGAAGAAACCTGAGTTTCGTATGTCACTAAGCCCTCCATCACTTGCGAGCGCAGGGCGCAAGAAGCCAGAACCTTACCCGCACCTCCTTCCAAGATCTGTAGCGGGCCTTGGACATCCATCAACCTCTGCTCCGCTCAAGACATCTTCCGATTGTCGAGCCATGCGGGAACAGCCCCCATCTGTCCCGCTAATTACCCACCAATCAGACCAGCCAACACCTAAGTCATTCATGGATATCACGCCTGAACGAGAGGAGGAACGGAGACCGCGTTCACGGGTGCGCAAATTTCTGGCGCGGGCGAGTATCGGCATGTTTAATTGGGGAAAGAATGTGAGTAGGATGAAGAGTATTTCGAAATGAGCTGAGGTGATCTCTCTATGCTGAACGTCATGTATGCGAACGCTTTGAATCAACTTTACATCTATTTCGTTTTGTAGAATTCGAGAACAAACTGTAAAACTTACTAGCCTAGTGACACATGCAAAGAAATGCGTTTTATCGACGAGCTTTATTATAATCAGAAGTCACGTCAATAATGGTGAGTGAATGCATAGGAGAAAGAAGAAAGTCACGAAGAACGCGCATTCAAATGCAGTCATGCCAACTTAGTTACTCAATGATAAATAAGAAAATCCATCTATTGTTGTGGCGGGACATAACGAGATACAAGTAATGGACATTGACTGCCCTCTTTGTACTTGCCAGACACATATGGCCGCGTCACCAAACTGTCAATTATCATTAAAAGGGTCTTATACCAGCGGAAAATACATACACATTCGCTTTGGAAATCTTTTCATCAGTAACTTTGAAAACGAAGCTTGTGATCAAAATATACATGAAGGTTTTGAATTCAATCAGGGAGAACCTCATTCCGATGCACGACTGCAGGATCCGACTATCAAACTCGTGCCTCAACGAAGCGTGAAAGAACCTACTCGAGGACCAGCAGAGAAGGTCAAGATATTTGGATAGAGTCCAGGTAACTGTGCAGCTGCCTCCGGAAGGTTATCCCAACGATCTGGACTGATATGCCTCAAGTCAATATCCCAGTGCCCGATAACCACGAGGGGGAACGACATACCGGAACTCCCATGCATCTTCACCCCAAATTTCCTTGTCTAGGTTGAATCCCTCCACTGCAACATGAACGAAGCTTCCCTTGGGTACGGTCACGCTTCGCTTGCCTTCATCTATCGTACCATCTCGTCTGTGTACAGGATATGATGTTGGGACCTCATCATCCTGTAGAGCAACTCGGATGGATGAATGAACAGGTGGCACGAGTCGCAGTGATTCCCGGCAGACGTTGTTAAGAAATGGCAAGTTCGCGATATTGTCGTATAATGAATGTATCTCATCCTCTGTCAAGCTCGCTAGATTGCCCGCGGAAGAGGGTGCAATTGACAAAAGTTCTTGACGTAGACGCGTCTGTATTTCAGGGTGTTGAGCCAACATCAGTAAAGTCCAAGTCACGCTAAGGGACGTGGTGTCGGAGCCAGCAAACATAAAAGTATTTATATTATCGAGTATATCCCCATCGGATATTCGATGCTCTGGAGGAAGGTCGATTGAGGCATTGCACTTCACTGCAAACAACTTAGGTCAAGGCTCGTCTGACAAGCATATGACATACTGAGTAGACTTAAGAGGTCCTTCCCAAGGAAAGGTGTCCCACTTGTTTCGGCCTCTTCTATTTTCCGCTTATTCTCCTCAATCAGTTGGCTTGCTACCCGATAGATAATCTTGTGGGATCGCTCTACAATACGTATACTCTTGTCAGGCTGCGAGAGAACGAAGCTTGATTCAAACCGCGTTGCGTCAACGAGATCTGAGTACTCACGAATAGCCGACTTAAAGATGGAAAATATATGTTGAAGAGAGCCCTGAGAGCATTGCCCTGTGAGATTGCAACCTCGAACATATCGTTGTACGCGCAGAAGAGTTCGTTCGTTTCGTCTTTGATAGCATTAAACTCGTAGCCAAATCCTGTTCACCTTCAGATCAGAGCCTACACTTGCGAAGGCTATAACTTATTTACCTGCAGCCCCAATGACATCAAACGTCGCTCGGCTTACCCAGTGGCAGACATCGATCCTCACAGTCTCGTCTAAAGGTTTCTCGTGGTCATTGGAAGCCGTTGCGATTATGCTCGACCATCGTTCCTTCAGTTCTTCGCCCTTGCCGAACACAATAGGTGCCAAGGCGCGCAAATTTTGCATGGAAAATGCAGGTGTAGCAACTCTTCGTTGTCTTTTATGCACTTGACCCTCTGCTGAAAGCATGCCACAACCGATAAGGCTTGTTAGGAGCCTTCTGGATTGCCAGGGTTTTTCATAAATGGTCGAATTCTTAAGCACATGAGCTACAGAGACTGGATCAAGGGTCAAAAGTCGCTCATCCCACTAAATTCAAGCTTTCAGAGTAGCTCTTGTAGCTCAATAGGAGGAACATACCGGTCCAATGCCTCTTATCCTGATTGAACGACCATACTTCTGGATGAACGCTTCGTGTACTTTAGGCGAGAATGAAGGCCTAACTTTGAGAGTAAGGATGGTAGAGTGAGACACCTTTCTTGACGTACTCTAGCACAGCTTTAAGGTGATTCTTGAACCACCCACTGACCGGTGGTCCAGCGATTTGATGTAGAGGATTCCATACAACCTTGGCCACATTCACATAGACGATGTGTAACAGAGAGAAGACAGCAGAGGCCAGCAGGCTGTTCAGTATATATGCCCGAGACATAGACATAGTCATTCTGGGATGAGCTGCGTTGGGACCTCGATGCAGCCATTATAACAAGAGAAGAAAACAATAGAAGGGCGGCTTCAAAAACAGTCACGTGAACGTACCAATGGAGAGGGAAAACAATAAGAGTCTGAATCTAGACCTACATTAAGCGGTCTTTCGTGATAATTTCAAGGTTTTGTACAGTCAGACATGATTTTCATCCTTCAGTCCATACCTTCAGCATCACACGCATTAGCGTCACCCATACTAATTGACGATGGACATATTCCTGTCATATTTTCTTATTTTTCCTCTGGTACAGAATACATCTTAATAAAACGTTCGACCGTAGATCTTTTCTGTGCCATGCTGGATTCAGCAGAGTGGTTGTCCCAGAGTCGTTTCGGTGCACGCTGAACTTGGTCTGCTAACTTCGAATAGTACGAAGTTTCGGGTATAGGGGGTGAAGGAAAATCGCAAAGATCAATAGAAACACTGCTGGTAGAGGATGTAGCTGTATAGATACTTGAGTCACTTGGTCGTGTCAGCATCAGGAAAGGGACCGGGGGATGAAGATGCATTTCGTCATCCCGATTCCAACCATCCATGGCTGTAGTTGAGGAGCTCGAAAAAGACGCCATCGTACCACGAGAATTCTCTCTGACGAGAGAAGACCAAGAAGGTGTCGTAGTGCATCTCGAGAGACTGGCCTTGGAATCACTCAACGAAAACAACGGGGCAAAGTTCAAGTCATCCAAGGGCATGAGATTAGGCGGAGCTTCCGAGATAACAAAAGTGGGCAGCATGCCTGGATTTGCGACATCGCTGGTAGATGAAGTGCGCCTGCAAGTAACGAGAATTCCTTTCTTCAGCTCGAGACTCTGTGCATGTGCACGTTTTACTTCGTAGACCATTTCTTCCATCTCGGGTCCCTCGCCAAGGTCGCTATTGCTACTCTCTGAGGAACTTATCGAAGAATCAGGAGTGAGGACAGAGAAGATATTGGTACAGTCAGAATTGGCGGCAGTTGTCGCTTGCGAGGATGCAGATGCATCGGAGCATTGTCTCGGTCGATTGGAGGAAATTCGGATACTCTTGGCGACATTGTCTACACTGGGGGCATCGAGGATCGACGGATTTTCACAATACTTGATAGCTGCAAGATCTTTGTCTGCGAAACCGATTGGATAAGGAACAGGGATCACTTGAAAATCTGGGACATCTGTGGCATCACGCAGTGCCCGAGTTAATGCCAATGTGATGTCATGTTCTTCATATTCAAACCGGTTTTTGAAGCTGACGTCTTCATAAGCAGTCGACAAACGAGGAGAAGTGGGTGTTGAAGCAGCTAGTGATATCACTGGTGGAAGCGAGGATGGTAGACCGTCCGGCGGGGTAGAGCAACGTTCTTCGAATCTCTCGTCAGGACCTTCAACATATACAAGGCGAGTTGGTGTTCCCCAGGCAGGATCGTCTAATTCGTCTCCCATAACAAGAGCGCCTTTGTCGTCCGCCCCAGTTTTACTTTTTCTAACTTGACGTTGGCCACCACAGCAGAGGAGCCGTCGAACTTTCTTTATGATGATCGAGCGCATCACCAAGGCTGTCACACCAACGACGACGATTAACAAAGCCACTAGGGATATCAAGATGAGCTCTATGATGGAAAGATGGCCAAACCGAGAAGTATGTGATTGTGAAGTCATTGTATCATTATGGGGAATGATCTTGGCATGGAGAGGAGTCGTCGGCGTGTATGCCCCGCTAGTTTCCATCGTATCAACGTCTGACCAGGGTGCAGACTCTGCTTGGTTTTGGCGACGCCAGGGCTTCAGTGTTGACCGTTGCCGATGTAATTTGTATGCTTTCTGGAAAGAACCTGCCGAGGGAGTAGGTTGTTTTGCATCTTTTAAGGTCGTAGCCTGTCCCACGCCGTTCTGGAGAGTGGGTGCCATAGATACAAAAGATAAAGATAAAGGATTTGGACTTTGGCAAGAAGCTACAATACCGAGTTATATTTCAAGCGGCTGACTGGTCTAGTAAACTATGAGGCTGACCACAATGCATTAAGTACCTTGTTGTTTCTGAGCATGCAGCGACGGATTAGTGTATGAAAACCACAGGTCACCAAGACATGAAAACGTTCGCTGGTTTTTTAAGCAGTCGATAATTGTCGTAGGCAGGCAGCTCGAAGGGAAAAAGACATACAAGTTGGAAAGGCGATCAGACTACTACAATGATATGCCTGTGAATTGCAGCCCCCTTCAAGCCCACTTGCTTTTGTCGCAGTGACGATTGACAGCGTACCATTACTGTGTAAATTTGAAAGAGAACTTGTTGAAAGAGTCAGACCTGTAAATTGTCACTGCGACATCTAGGCTGGCGCTGGTGACAGCGCACTGTCAAAACAGACCCAGAGGTCTCTAGCCTGAGTCAGCTCATGAGAGATGGCAGCGCTGGCGCCATGCTAACCACGTGAACGTGTTTCTTTGTTGCGCGAGGACTCGGAGAACGTGAGATTGTAGAGAGCCTTCACCAAAGACATGGAAGACAGTCAGGGAAAGTAAACATACCAGAATCGCGACAGAACTTCGCGAGCAGATTGAGACTTACTGATAAATAGAGAATAGAAAATGAGCAGAAAAAAGAAAAGTATCTTGGAATTTTATCGCGTACATGTGAATAAGTTGATGATACAATATGTGTGGTGAAAGACTCTAATACCTCTAGACTGATACAAAAACGAATCCGAGGCGCTCCTATTGAACGCGGTGATGATATACAATATTCTTTGCCGACCGTTGTCGGACTTCACTGAATTGGTTCAGCAAACTTTTGACGGATGGTCTCTAACTCCTCATGCATTCTCTCGTAATCACCGCTCAGCTTCTTCAAGTCTTCCACATCCATCAACTCCCCATCACAGTCAGAGTCAGTAACCGACCCAGTATCCGCATGACGCAACATTGAATCAATCCTCGCCTTCTGAGCGAGCAAAGTCGTCAGAGCCGTCATACACTGTCCATATGTTGTAGTGTAGCGCATGCGTAAACCCGCATGGTCAGTCGGTAAAGGTCGTGGTTCCCGCTCGTGCTCACGGCGACGAGAAGGGAAAGCCTTGCGGTTGTTGGTCTCGGCCGCGGGTGGTGACGCCTTGGTTATTCGCCGTATCTTTGCACTCTCACCTTCGTCCTCTGATGATGTGTATATTGGTGATCCACGGCGACGTTTTCCGTTCACTTTACCTTGGCTGCGGACACGGGCTTCGAGGGAGTGGGCGGACGACGTGCTTCCAGGTAATTGAGTCTTGTTTGTACTACCATTGCTAGTAGCAGTAAGCCCTGAAGAACCGTTCGACTTCTTGTTAATTTTTGGCAAAGGCACAAGCGAAGGTGGAGGAGTTGGTTCCTTGCGGTCTTTTAGACGAGAAGGTTTTATGTCGGGCTTCTTAGGGAGAGGAAAGTCTGTAGAGCGCACATCTTTGGAAGACGATGACGTAGAAACCGCCCCGTTTTCCACTTTACGTTTCTTCTGAACTGAGGATGCATCCGAATCGTAACTATCTCGAGGCCCTTTACGTTTGACTATGGGCACTTCGGCACCGCGCTTTTCTTCTTGTTTGATAACAGATTTAGGCCTAAAGTCTCTGTCCCTCTCAGATTCCGAGCCAAAGCCGGCATCCGATTCTCGCTTTTTCTTTCTTTGAGCAGTGGTCGCATTGCTAGTCGTTTTCTCTTTTTGGCTTGAGTGCGATGCTGTTATAGTTTTGAGAGGTTGCGAATGGCGAACTGATTTCTCCGATCCGTGGCGAGAACCTTCCGCAACAGGGCCGGTGTCCTGAGCACTTGATTTCCCAGCTATAAAGCCGGACCCTGGTACCTTCTTTTTCGCTGTAAGGTTCGACCCTGCGAACTCCTTCGTCTTTGTCGTAGAGTTTTTGGTGGCTTTTGAACTCTCGTCCCTCATGAGTATCTCGGCATTTGGGTCAGACTTTACTTTCTGCTTCTTCATCTCACTTGAAGATATCCCACTTTCCTGCTTCCGAGTGTGACCTTGAGTCGTTTTTTCCGCAGCTACACTGGTATCCGCCGATCGATATGCGAAAGGGCCCCACTCCGCATCCTTATCACTGTAGCCTAAGCTGGCGAGCTTCATCCGACCTGTCCTCGATAATTGTAATCGTTCCTGAGTGGTTAAGCCGGGCCATTCCAGAGGGCGCACATGTAACCAAGATTCTGCTTTTAAGCACCATATCTTGCTTCCTACGTCTTCACCTTTCTTGAGGGGGGATGTTGGCTCACCGACCTGAGCAGATCAACAATCATTAGAACCATAAAGACGCATCTTTGAGTAAAACCCACCTCTTCCATGAGCTCTAGAATGTGACGCCGGATTGACGGATCGTCACCGGACACCAGTTTCACGATCGTATCTCTGTTACGTTTTCCCACAGCCATACAACGGATAAGTCGGTTGAAAAGACCCGGTACTGAAGAAGCAGATGCTGAAGATTGTTTCGTAGATGGTGGAGGAGCGGGAGACGGAACGCGTGTAGAGGACGTAGATACGTTGAGCTTTGCTTGGTCGGAGGGGCGAACGGGATTGCGAAACGCGAGAGTACTCTCTCGTTTCTTTTTTGCGGCCTTGGCAGGCTGAATGGATGGAGCATCAATGAACTTTGCTTTCCGGCTTTCTCGTTGCTTAGCAGCCTCAAGAGTTCTCTCGCGTAGCTTGTCCTTGAGATCGTCTCCAACTTCACTATGTTCTATGAAGAGCTTTTCGGCAACATTGGCATATAACTTGAGACTGTTGCTTCGAGTGACATGGAGGTATATCTCGTGGGGTGTTTCTTCTTTTTGCATGCGCATTGGATAGAAGGTGCCGTCGATATGTATACCCTACGAAAATCAGGAAATAGATAGACATGTTTGCAAGATCTCTCACGGGAGTACTTCCAAGGTCTACAGAAACCTTTTCTTTATCGTTCATAACAGAGGTCAAGGCATCTATGGTAGCAGACGACAAGCGAACGAGCATGGCAACTTTTGGCTTGACGGGCTCGGTTCCACCAGGATAGGTGAGGGGCCCAAGGGAAAGAGTTGCCTCTGGGAGAGGCATGACTGGAAGATGGGAGTTGAGGTTGATGAAGCACTGACCCCTTGTTGCAAGAGCCGACGCCCGTATTTGGGTCTATTGTGCATTGGCCTTGTATTGATGCATGACGAATGATCGCCCCGGCTCTGACCAGCATGAAGGCTGCACTGGGCACGTTTTTCGCAGTGCGAAGACAGTCTTGGCCGTAATCTAAGCTTCACGCAAGCATGTCTTGTGGCCCCCACAATGAACTATGTATGGTCGACCCTCGCTCCGTGTCCGATATATTGGTCTCCGCACGTTCGTCAGTCGGTCCTCGTGCGTCGTTGACCTACTCACGTTGGCGCGAACTACGTGACCTTTCTGTTTCTGAGCGCAGTCATATCCACATCCTGTGCACTCTAGCTTAGCCAGTATCACGTTTGTTGTATGCCATGCCTTTGTACAAAAGGTATACTATCCAGAAGCATCGCCAGTCTATCTCCAGTTGAGCTTTTGATACCATGCTCCGCTTGGAATTCGTTGGTATCTCGCGCTCAGCCGCCGTAATCACAGCGGTCATCCTTGTCGTTGCCATTTTCACCCGAGTTCTGCGTCCACAGCTGCGATTCATCTGGCATTGCTTCATCAGACCTCTCGACGCGACTAACCAAAAAGATAGGTTGGACAAGGTAACATTCGATTTGTCTTTTTGAACTTGGGTTTTGAATACCCTGTAGTTCTACCAAGGCCAGGCTGATATCTACGACACGACTCGTAATGGTCTCCTACGCGGTCGGAACACCATGCTGAGTCTCTCTGCCAGCCATTTGCGCTCTCTACGTGCCTCTAGTCCACAAAAGCGTTTGGTCTGGGTTGATATTGGCGGCGGAACAGGTCCGTCATTTCAAAGTCCAGATCTGACGTCTTCCTAGCGTTGACTACGTATCTTAGGGCATAACATTGAGCTCATGGACAAACATATACCTATTAAATCCTTCGATGCTGTATACCTTATCGACCTCTGTGAGCCATTGCTGCAGGTCGCCAGAAACCGTTTTGCTGCCAAAGGATGGTCCAATGTGATTGTCTTATGCCAAGACGCATGTCAGTTCACTCTTCCAGAATGGACAAAGAATGGCAAGGATCCCAAAGGAAGCGTCGGGTTCGTTACATTGAGCTATTCCCTGTCTATGGTACGTCCCCGAGTGTAAATTCGATTAACGCCAACCATCGACATCAAGTCAGATCCCTAACTATTATTCTCTCTTGGATCGCATTGAACATGTCCTCGCACCTGATGATGGACTACTCGGAGTGGTAGACTTCTATACAGCTGGAAAGCAGCCTTCCCTCCATGAGAAGGCCATCGGGGGCAACCACAAGGAATGTGGTTGGCTTTCTCGTTGGTTCTGGCAGATCTGGTTTGACTTCGATCATGTCAGGATTCCGAACTTTGCTTTACTTTCTATATTGATTCTCATTAGGTTTCTCTGAGCCCTGCCCGCAGATCCTACCTCGAATACAAGTTTGGTACCGTGAGTCGTTACTTTGCTTCCTTGCTTTGGGTGAGGAGGTTTAAACGACGTGAATGATAATAGGTGAAGAGTTACAACGGCCGCAATCAATTTATCATTCCGTTCATCGTGCGAATGTGTGTACAGGCTTTGCTCTTACGTCTTTGCGCTCAATACTGTAACTAGCCCATACTACATCTGGCTTGGCCGTTCCCGCTCCTGTGATGTTAGCAAAGCCTGCCACTCATTCGAGGTAGAGGGCGGTAACCTCATCGGTAACTGCTCGCCAAAGTTGTTACATGATGGTAGGGTCGGAGACTCTATCACATCACTAGAAATCGGGGAGCCAGCTATAGCCGTCGTAGAAGAAAACAAATGCGGGTCCGTGGTCATTGATGTGGCACCGCCATTGAGCACATTCCACTATCAAGTCAGCAAAGTATGTATCCCGTCTGCACTCCTTATGCTCCTTCCTATGCATCCATCTATATCTAGATCTGGCGCTTACCGTACTACGAACAACCTTTCCACAAGGAATTCAGAACCTACATCTATTCTTTTACATGGGTAAAGGCTCAGCCCTGAATCCTCCTGTTGTATTGACATAACAATAGGAAGATCCATTTGAAGACATGAAACATCTCGATCTCTCAAAGAATGATTCCATGTTCATCATCACCTCCGGTGGTGACAACGCCCTCCACTATGCTATCGAGGCGCATCCTCACCGAGTTGGTTCTTTTCTCTTGTAACGTGTTATTGACTCTCTCTCATCTATAAAACAAGATCCATTGTGTCGACATGAACCCTTGGTTAGTAGTGGTAATTCATTGACTTGCGGAATGTCTTGTCTGAATATTCAAAAGCCAAGGGCACCTCGCTGAACTCAAACTTGCAGCTCTCCAAACCCTCTCTCACGATGAATTTTTTTCGCTTTTTGGCTCTGGGCGTCACCCCCACTTCCGCAAGCTCCTCGATTCTAAACTCGCCCCTCATCTCTCCTCCGGCGCGTACCAATTCTGGCGGCTCAATGACGACGCCTTCTCCTCTGCTTTCTACATGCGCGGATATAGCGGATGGGCACTTCGCGTTGTACGCCTCATATTCTCTATCGCAGGTGTCACCAAATATGTTCGTCAGTTATGCGAGTGCGACACTATCGAGGCGCAGGTGAAGATATGGCAGGCACAACTTAGACCTGTTCTGCTGAACCCCGTCGTGGTTGCACTTCTCAGGAACCCTATCTTCTGCTGGAATGCTCTCGGCGTTCCGTTGAACCAACGCAGGATGCTTTTAGAGGAGGGTTCGATTTATGACTTCATTTGCCATACATTGGACCCTCTTATATCGACATACCTACTCAAGACCGATAATTATTTTTATCTATTAGTATGTGATGCTTGTACCGGCTCTCCCCTTTTCTGATCTATATTGATCAGGCTCTCCTTGGACATTATAATCCAGCCTGCTGCCCCAACTATCTCACCCTCCGGGGCTTCAACGCTCTTAAGTCTAACAAGGATGGCTGCCTAGATGCTATTCGCCTTCATACCGATTCTATTGTAAAGTACGTTCTCTACAGTCCTTCCCTTCATGAAAACACTCACGCCTTCTTCGACAGCGTCCTCCGAGGACTTCCCCCAAATTCTCTGACTCGGGCGCTAATCATGGATCATCTGGACTGGTTCAATCCGGGCTCTCAAGATGCTGTTGAAGAGGTCGCAGAGTTCCACCGTGTACTCGTGACAGGTGGTATGATCTTCTGGCGCTCTGCGTCAAGAAGGCCATGGTACAACGAAATGTAAATCAAATTTGGTTGCCGTCTATCACTTGTGTATTCAATGGTCTCGATTAGTTTCGGCAAAGCTGGATTTGTCGTTACACCAGTTGCAATTCGTGACGGCTCGTGCGCCATCGACAGGGTTAACATGTGAGTGTATTCTTGTTCATCATCCAGCACTCCACTGATCAACCGTAGGTATGCGTCATTCTGGCGCGCCGTCAAATGTCCATAACAACTTGAATGATATCCCCAGTGCCAAATCTAGATGCTATTGGCAGTTACAATCACAAGTTTACATATGTTCTTCTAGATAGGAGACAAATTTGTCCGCGATGCTTTTTTCATCCCAATTGACAGTTCCCTTTTCTATCGTTCCAAGCGTGATGGCTTTCTTGTGTACAGTCACAAATTGGCGCTTAAGCCTTTGTAGCTGGGACAGTGTAATATTACGCGTAGGGAGCATGATAGAAATCCTCAGCATTCCAGAGGGCGTCGAAAGCGACAGGCTTTGCTGTCCTCCGAGTCCTGTTTGATCAGCTATGATGGCCGAGACGATAGCAGCGGTTGTCTGTTCAAGGGCCTGCAAGGCATCTGTTGGTGCCTTCACTACCTGGGATTTTATCAGCAGCAGGAGGTGTGTCACGATGTATGAAAACGTACAGATAAAGTTCCAGAGTTTGGTGGTTTTATATTTCCCTGCGTAAGTGCACTCCAAATCTGCGACATCGGCGGTGCGTTCTCGTCCCATAGAACAGTGAATAAGGGTGAATCCCACCGGACCATGGATGACGGTTCTTCATATCTGAAAATCAAGTTTTCAAGACTGGGTCCGTGAGAGACTATCTTTCCAAGGTTATACGAAGAAACAAACGTTTCCGGTTCGTATGCATGTCCATCCTGCCGCGTCAAGTTCCATTCTCTACATTGCTCCTTGAGCGCTACTACGTGAACCTGTTACATACATCGAGGTCAGAATACCTCGACAGTCCAAAAATGTATCAAACGTACAGTGCAAACACGCAACTTCATCTCCCGCGCAGCGCAGTACATCTGATACCGAAAACCTTTAATGTAGTTCAATCCGTCGACGATAAGGATTGTGTCAAGGGCCATCTGGCGTTGCATCGCCGTGAAGAGTGTGCCACGAGCTGGCTTCTCAGAACGACTGTCTGACAACCATCCATTTGAGGATTTTTACGACCTGACGTTCTCGGGAATAATCACCATTATATGAACTGCGATTGAGATTGAGGACATCATCGGAGAGCACGACAACCTTTGAGATCGGTCCTTGATAGTTTTCGTCTCTGAGAAAGTCGTCGAGAGCTGCACGTATCTGCTCTGCCCTCTTCGTCTTACCAGAGCAAGGAAAACCGGAAATCGTCACGAGTGCCATGGAGAACGTAAAGAATGTCTCTTCATTCTATGCAAAAATCCAAGGACAAAAACAATTCAAAACCAGAATCAGAGGTAGTGGAGTAGAATATATTTCATTTGTGTATACGTCTAGTACTAGTGTAACAATGCGAAGCACTGTAAAAAGGGGCCAAAAATTACTGAAAACCGAAGCTAACAGATGGGTTCGGATGTATAATTTGCAATCAGCAAAAAACTGTGTCTCGGTAAAAACCTCACTGACGACAGTACATGCCCGAGCACAAGAGATAAAGAATCAAGTGGGTGAGAAGTCGGTTATATACGAAAAGGTAGTGCACGGACCACCAGGTCTCGTGACAGGACTAATGCCGAAATGGCAAGAAACGGGTGACAGATGAAGTCATGATATGCATTTTGTTTGCTGATTGGACCTCAAAACTGGAGATGCTCGTATCTGTTCGTTCCTATAATGAGGGTGCAGTTAACCAGGGTAGCACAGTTGTTATGATCTCTCTGTGGAGTGAAACGAGGAAACCAAGAATTAATCAGGATGTGACAGCGTGACATGGTCGCTCGGCGTCTGGACTGGGAACGTTTGAACGATTTAGCAGCGAGACACGTTGCCGCCCGTCGCCACCGACGTTTTTTCTTTCATTTCTTGTCATTATCTACTATCCAGGCGCTCAGCGAGCTGCCTATATCTCCTATATCCTTTTCTCTACTGGGCGGGTCGTCTATTTAGTGGTTCCTACGCGTCCCTATGTTGGCCTTGGTAAACCAGCAAGATGTTTCCCAGCCTCAAACCCATGTCCAAGAGGACATCGTCCCCTCCACCGTACCAGAAGCCACCGTCCTGGAGGATCGCTTGTGTCCAGGGTGCAAAAAGCCGGCTGTAAATGAACAGGGTGGTCTGGTTGTCGCTTTCGGGTGCGTGTGATCTCATCACGGGCACGTCCCCAGTCTGGGACGGTATCTCATTGATGCATCGTCTATCTAGACAATCATTTTTTCACGTCGATTGCTTCAAATGTGCGAAATGTGGTGACAAAGTTACGGCCGATACCAACCTTCTTCTACTCTCGGATGGATCCCCAATTTGCACAAATTGCACATACAGCTGTAATGTCTGCCATTTACCTATCTTGGATGAAGCTATTATGACTGGACACGACTCGTATCACGCCCACTGTTTCAAATGCAAAGTTTGCAAGTCTCGCATTGATGACCTTGTCTTCGCCAAGACCAGTCAGGGCGTCTATTGCATGAATTGCCACAACGAGAGAATGGTCAAAATAAGGAGTCATGTACAAAAGAAGGCCGAGAGGGAGAGAGAGAGGAAGGCCGGTGGAAGCGGTTCGACGAAATCTCGTGAGCGAGCAGCTCGGGATCATCATGCAGGGAACAATGGTGTATGTCCCTACTCTTTCTTACATGGTCGCTGATCTTTAACCTATTCCATAATTTACCTTTTCAATCCTCAGGCTTCTAATTCTCCGATGGATTCACGTCCTTCAAGTTCTCGCGACCAAGACGCTATTCGGTCACTTAGTAGTTCGTACACCAGCGAGACATCAACTTTCCCTCCTCAAGCGCAGTCGCCGTCGTCGTCATCAACATCAGCTTACCCCACTCCCTCTTCATCGTCGTACCCCTCTCAGTCCATTTCCGTGACAGTTGCTCCTCCTGACGAACCCGATCATCCGGTGCCACTGTATCTCACCAAATCTAGTATTCCATCGGAACCTGAACGCCCAAACTCAGTTAAACAGAGGACACTTCCGATACCCGGTGCTGGCCAAGATTTTTCAGGGGAGGAACGGCGACGTAGCTATGACGATGGAGTTCGTCCCCTAAACGTTCTTTTTGGAAGGGAGAGCTCAATTCAAAAGTCAAGTGATCTGCCTGTCGTCTCGAATGGCTTGACAGCGCCTTCGTCTCGACGAGACAAACGTCGCTCGATCAATCCTGGCGTCTCTTTGCCCGAATTGACTGTGCGCAATTCAGGCCAGCCGTCAAACTCATCGCATCCGAATTCCATCCACACCAATCCTCAGATCGATCGAGTACAGACACCTCCCTCAGCAAATGGGTGGGAGTCGCCTCAGTCCACTCTGTCGCCGTTACGCGAACAATTTTCTCCCAAAGTTCCTTGTTCACGTCCAACATCGAATAGTAGCATGCAGCGGAGCAGTTCAAGTCGGCATTCTTCCTTCTCTGGCCTTTATCCTGCCGACGAACAAGAGTTATCTCATTCATCATCACCCATTCGCTCGGGTGATCAGACCGTCGTTGTCACTGCGCCTTTGACGACTGTGACCATCGGCTCAGTGCCGTCTTTGAAAGCGCGAACGAAGGCAGGCATGCAAGTCACCAGTCCTGTTGCTGATGGGCTGCAACGCGGAGATGTCCGTCAATTTTCAGGGACCAAAGAATCGGAAATGATTGGCTCTCAGCGTGTTGCTGACAACATTCGACGCGCTGAATCACGGCCAACTTCGACTTCCAGCCTCGCAGTTCAATTGAAGCCGCGATCGCGTTCAGTGTCCCCGGCCCGCTGTGTAGATGTTCCTCAGAGTGTTGAAAGTGAAAACAATGCTAATTCCGAGACTAAAACCCCTGAGGAACGAGCACATACCCAGGAGTCTATCCCCCCTATATCACCTCAAGATGTAGATCTATCCTCTCCAAACGAGACTTCCATAAGTGAAGGAGTGGATGTGGTCGTGCATTTACTGGAAAGTGGTTCAGAAGACTTGTCTGAGTCGTCTCCAGTGGAGTATACCTCGCACTCCACTTTCATTGCTCCTGCCCTCCCTCCTATCCGTCTTTCATTAAGTTCTAATGACTTTTCCGAGCTTTTCAAGTCAGTAGGAGGCTTTCCGTCTCGCATGTCCGTGGGTCAGTTGGTGAAGATATCGGAAGGTGAAACAAGTGGTGTATCAGCTCCTCCGCTGACAGCAGTTGACTTAGACACTGTCACACCGACACCCCGCGTTCCAGGCTTACCTCCATCAGTCGAAGAGAGAGAAGCGGACGATGATACCATCAAGGTGACGGAGGAACGAGCTCTCCCTCAACTTGACTTACTCTCGCAATCGAGTAACGGCCACATGCCTTCCGAGGCCAGGGACGGCGATCCTTTGCCTCCAAATTCACAAGTGAAGGATATCTTATACAGTCCAAGTTCAGCCAGTATGTCGGATCCGTCGCATGCCTCTCAGCATCCTACGCCGAAGTCAGCAAATGCTGTGGATGTGTCAAATGTATCTTCTACAATCCTCAATCGCTCGGTTAGCACGAAGACGTGTATCACTCTGACAGAGCCTGACCTGAAAACCTCGACAACCTTTCCCGAAGATGCAGCTGATCTTGTGATTGTACGGCTTCAAGAAGTAGTCGCTGACGCACGGGATCGTGGAGCACAACATCTTAAAATGGAGAGGGCATTTGTGGAGGCTATTTTAACAACTCTGGAGACGCAGAAAACGGAGTATCTGCAGCTCACGAACAAATTCGATGGCATCAAGGTTTGTGCGCTTTATTCGATGATCGAATCTCGCTCATGCCACCTTGATAGAGGACAAGTAAACAATACATCGAAGGGCTCACAGTTGCGCAGGCAGAATATGATCGAGAGCTCAAAGCCCGCCGAGACGCCGAAGCCGAGGTCACACGGCTCAGAGTCCTTTTGTCTGGCAAGGTTGCAAAGCTAACCGCATTGTCTGGCGATAACAGAAAGGAAAAACTTAGACAACAGTTGTCGAAGGAGCTTCACGATAATCTGTCCGGTCTTGAGCTCGACCTTTCCAACCTGAAGGTGGAGCGCGACATGGCTTTGGCTGAAGTTGAGGAGCTAGAGGCCACCAAGAGGTTCGTTCCATCGTTGTGTTGAAACACGATTTCAGTTCTCCAATCTTTTGCCAGTGCATCATCCGAAGTGCCTCCTTCCAATCTCGGCCGCTCTCTGACCAAACGACTGGAAAACATCAAGCATCAGTACAAACGAGATCTTTTGCCCCTGACCAAGGAGAAGGAGAGCCTGCAAAGGGAATTAGCAGAACTCAAAGCTGTCCGAGATGTCTTTCTCGAGGAAACAACAGTTCTCAACGCCCGCAACGAGGAGCTCGCACAATTGAGTGCTGCCTACTCCCGTCGTATGGAAACCGTTCCTGAGGGATATCCCTCTAATGGGTATCATGATCATGGAAGAGGACTGTCCTTAGATCACCCACGAGTACACCAAATATACCCGTCGCCACCAGTCATTATTCCTCATTCCTTGAGCTCATCGACCTCATCAACACTTCATGACGAATCTATGGACCTGCGCCTACCGAAGATTCAGAAGTTGGAGTCGGACCATATACCTTCCAAGCCGAAGTTCATAAATATGAAATGGGGTTCACGAGCGAAGGAACTCCCTTCATCTCAGTCTGCAGCTGCAGCGGAGAGAAAGTTAACTCCGATACCGCATAATTTCCAACAACTGAGCATCCTGCGATTCACGCGGTGTGACCACTGTGGAGACAAGATGTGGGGTTCACAATTACGCTGCACTGGTTTGTTACCTTATCATTCTTGTCTTAAGTGTCGCTAATATGCAAATTTGTAGTCTGTCCCACTTCCATTCATGTCCGATGCGTAAACCATCTGCAAACATCTTGTATCCAACAACAAGTCTCCAACATACCCCCGGAGCTTCCATCCGCCCCACTTCGTAAGTTATGAGTTCCAAGTTATGCTTTCCTAACCAATTCACTCGTGGTCCCTCAGTACCTTCGATGTTCGGTCGTGATCTCATTGAACAGGCTCATGCAGATGCACGAGGGGAAGATCTTCAGGTACCTGTTATCGTGGAAAAGTGTATAGAGGCAGTAGAGGCCATCGGTAAGTTTATCTTGTACGAGAGGCATTTGAGGATATTGAATCTCGCTTCTATCTTCAGCACTGGAGTACGAGGGTATCTATCGGAAAACGGGCGGTGCCGGACAATCAAAGGCCATCACGCAGCTATTCGAACGCGGGGACTATTTGTCATTCGACCTTCGGGACTCAGATCGTTTCAACGATATCTGCAGTGTAACATCTGTTCTCAAGAACTACTTCCGGTCCCTACCGGTGCCATTACTCACTTTTGATCTCCATGACGAGTTTATGGCAGCCGTAAAGATTAAGGATCATGCCGCACGAGATGCTACATTATTGGATTTGGTGAACAGGCTCCCAGATATACACTATCATACGTTACGAAAGCTCATGCTACACTTGCACCGGTAAGATTCTTGTCGCCCCGTTTACTCTGGTCACTTACGTATCTTCTCAGCGTGCGCGACTTTGCGGACATCAATAAGATGAATGCAAGAAACATTGGCGTTGTATTCGGACGTGAGTCTTTTTAGCCCTCTTCTTTGATTCATTCGGATCAATTGTCGTCTGACAGCTACTCTGATGCGTCCTCGTGAACCGGCGCATGAATTTAACGATATGGCAGGTAAAGTTATTACTATTGAGTGGCTTGTAGAAAATGCCCCTCGTATATTCAACGCACAAGGCAACCCCGGGCACCACGCATAACGTATATCCCTCCCTATTTATAACCTTATCATATTTTCCTCCATCACGGTCACAGGGAATGCATAGCAGCCCCTCACAGATGTATTGCAAGACTTTTCCTATGCCTCACCGTTATGTTGCCCATCTTTAACATTTCTATTAAGAGATGTTACGTATATAGGGTGTTCACAACTCCTAACTTTTTTCGTCTTCCGTGGATCCTTCCCGTTGTTTGAGTAGCTCTTCCGTTATACCCATTTACCAGCATAATTCCGGATTGGATGTATCACTCTGCACTGCACACATGATCGCCTGCAATTCAATAAATTCAGGTTTGGATTATCGACAGTGAATTTGGAACACCAATGAAAGCCTAAATGATGGAACAGAAACAAACTCAATACTACAGGAAACATTGATGACTACAAAACCTCTTTTGACCGCCGTGACTTAGGTACCGTGTCAGTTTTCAAACTGCAGAACAAAAAGTGGCGTCTGGGACCCGTTGCCGCGCCTGCTACTGCTGCGGCCGTGCGCCCGCCCAGCGGAGCAGTATCAGCACCACTGCCACGAACACCCAACGAGAACATTCGGTCAAACACTGAGATGATATTAGCTAAAATAGACCAATACCGTTGCTCGGACATACAGGTTGCGGTAAAAGCCTTCGCACTCGCCTGACAGGCGGTCTGGGTTAGTGACAAAGGAGGGCTAACGCCTTCGAGCATACGGAGATATCGAAAAACCATAGATGGTTGGGGTGGACCTGTCAGAGTACATAGTTTGGAGACATGTCATGATGATAGTAGTAGACTAACCAAATCGGAAGACCGCAAAATAGGCTTGTTTCCATTTCTCCTCAAGTAACCGTGCGCACAATAAAGGCTCCGGACATGTAACGCACTGATAAGCAATCTCAATAAACCATAAATGGGGTTCAATTCTTGTGAGCTTACACATTGGTATTCCTTCGAAATCATGGTCAAACCTAGTTTTAGGACGCGTTCGAGGAACCAGGTCCGGCTGAAGGAGATAGATAAGGGATGGACTGAAAATCGGGGCTTTAGGGTACACACCGTTTCTCGAGCTTAAGCAAAGTTTCCTGAGAAAGAGTTGCCATTTCCTCGTCCGGCCAGCCACCGGGATTGTCCAAGACAAATCGGCTGGCTTCACGATAAAGTTCTTCTTCTTCAAAAAGCTCTGCAATGCGTAAAGCTTTGATCGGTTTACCCGCAGCATGTGTGAGCAGGAAGGTCAGGCATTCGCGCTGGAGCGGAGGTACGCATAACTTGTGCGAGATATTCATTAAGCTTTCAACATTATTCCAGGTAATAGTACATTCGAGGCTGTTCAACCATTTCATTTCATGAGAGGGCTTACAAGATTGGCAGACATACTGGGGATAAACAAATTTGAGGAAATCGTGAAATGTACTGGCCTGTAGTGTAATGAGTAGATAGAAATTGGCAAACATGATGGACATACGCGTTCTTCTTTAAGAACGATGACCGCGTCAGGACCATGCATGAGTCGATGTCGTTCAGGACGGGATGGTTCGAGGGAAGCTCGCTTTCGTTGGCGACTCCCTCCGTCCTGTTCATCTGAGCCCAGCAACTTTGCAAGACTGATATCTCGGGCACGCGCAACCTGGTCAGGTGCGACGATGTCCAAATGTGAGCTACATGCGCTTGGAGTGTCTCCGTCTTCACTAAGACTGGCAGGCGCTTCGTGCTCTGCGATGATATCGAGTTCTGAGGATTCAATGTCTGGATCCATTGGAGCAAAGGTCATTTCTGTAGAGATGTCGGTCATGGGCTTCGTTCTATCTCCTGGAACTGAAGGAGGCTGCGATATGGTGATCACACTTGACATGGAGGGTGGCCGCCCAGGGCCAGTCTCTGACCAGTTTCCACTCAACGCAGCCTCAAAGAAGGGAGATGCAAAGAAAAGGACCTCTTTATGCGCCCTGTCGATAATTATTGATGGAAAATCAGTGTGTATACTACGGATGCTGACCAGAATGAAGTGTTTTCTACAACAATCTTAACGGTCCCTGGAAAACGGCTGTTCTTGGTGAACGCTTCGTCGATTTCAATAGCCTCTTCGCAGTCCTCACCCATGCTGAGCTCGGACACGATGTCGTCAGTCTCACATTCCTGAAGGACCCATGGAGGAGAACCAGAGGAGCGGAAGATGCCAGAGGCAGCGGCGTGAGTTTCTGTTGGAGAGCTGAGAGACGCAGAAGGGTTGTTGGGTCCCCTTGAATTGCGCGCGATGAGGATGTGTGACGGATTTGTGGTCATTGACTTTTTCAAGAAGCCGGCATGCGACATTGATATGGCTCTTTGACAGTCGCCTGCTATACTGCCAATATAATTGGTATCCAACGGTTCTATAGTGTAGTGGTTATCACTCGAGATTCTGATTTATCATATTTCTCGAAACCCAGGTTCGAGCCCTGGTAGGACCTTTTTTTTCATCTTGAAGGACGCTCAATGATTGAACCATACAGCCAACTCAAGAGAACATATATATATTGACAATGATAACTACTTCAACCGTTTCTGCTTCTTGTTATCCGCCCTCTCCGCCTTGCGTTTTCTCTTCTTCTCCTTTTCAGCCATTGCCGCTTCCTCGTCCGCCAAGCGTCTTGCCTTCTCTTGCGCTAAAGCATCCTCAGACATCTTCCCAAGTGCCTTGAAGGTGTCCTCATCGCCATCGCTCTCATCTTCCTCTTCAGACTGTATCTCGTCCCGCACGTCAGCTCTCTCAAGTTCCGATTCAGTAGGGTTCGGTTTCGCTGCTGGCCCGCTTTCAGGTACATGCTCTGGCGAGAACGGATCTGACTGGATGGATCCCAACAGTGACAACATCTCGTTCGCAACCGTAAGTCTGTCAAAATGTTAAATTTGTGGCCCCCTGATCACCCGAATAGCCATACCCTACGACTGTAAAGGTCAAATATCCATCTGCATCCCCAAGACTCGCGCGCGTCAGATGGTGCACCCATTTCCCGCATTCATCGCCCTCCACACTTTTTGACGAGCCTTCCTCTGTATTTGCACCCGCTCCATATTCAGGGTCATTCTCTGCTGGTCCATATTCAAATTCCCATTCATCTTTCGGTATATGATGCCGTGGTATCGACACATTGAAAGTTCGATGCAGTAACAGAGAAACATGGTCTGGCGAAGAAAGACTGATTTTACCCACTGCTGGGTATTAAGTCTCGATTACATAGGCAAAAGGCCGTGAACATACTGAGCTGCATGCCGACGCGCGGGCTCCAAATCGTTGCATCAAATTCTATAGGACATACGAGAAATGGACAATCGCCTTGAATTGCGGCTGTTTTGGATAGAAAACTGAGATTTGAATGTGAGAGCACTACGCCACGAAGCGCCGGTATATATCTAGCAAACAGAAGCCATGATTGATTGTAGTTGGAAGCCGACTTATGTTGGCGCACTCACCTCATAACCATTGAATCCAGTATTTCCCCTATCCCTGCGCGTGGATTTCCAGCAAACGTCGGAGCAACTGATACCACAAGAGAGGTCCTGACTACATAGAATTCTGTAGAGTCGCGAGCCTTGCCCTTCTCCTTTTTCTCCTCTCTCTCTCGCTTTTCTTTTTTCGATTTTTTCGAGGGCTTCTCATGAATAACGGTGCTTGTCTTGCGCTTCTTATGGGACTGTTCCATGCCTTGGATTCTACGTTCGGGGTTGAGCGCTGACAAGCGTGCCAAATTTTTTGGACATCCTCACGTGATCAATTCTATCTATCCTCTTTCTAGTCGTCCGTTTTTTAGCAATCGTATAGTACCCACTAATGGTGTGTAAGAGACTGCGCCCAATTCAATATCTACTGACAGCCATTCAATGCAGTCATCACCTAAAGTTCTAGTCCAGATATTGATCACCGGAAGCCGAATTTTGGGTAAAGCTTTCTATGAAGCTGGCAGACAAGCTGTAAAAAGTGCTTCTCGTTTACTCCTTCCTACCCTCTTGCTTCAACTCTGACTCAACACGGACAATGTTTCACAGATGCTAAACACCAACCACAAAATGCGCTCGGAGGCGATGCCGCTGGAGTTGGGGCTGCCTCATCCAGTTCCCCGACTGATCAATTAACACGACAACATCGGATGACCCTCGACGAGGCCAACCTCATTCTAAACGTAAAACGCGAAGCATCGATGGAACAAGTTCTGAAGGTACTACGAAGTCTAATTCTTAGTCCTATCTCTAGCTTACCGTTGTGGGGTTCCAGAATTACGAGCATCTGTTCAAAGCGAACTCTCCCCCGCCCCCGCCGGAAAAACCCGTGAGAGGGAAAGCCTCGCAGCCTGCATACTCGCACTATCTACAGTCCAAAGTGTTCCGCGCACGAGAACGAATAGAAGCCGAACTAAAGCTTCAAGATGCACCACCAGCTGACGCACAGACACCACCTCCCCCACCCGAAATGCCCAGTGGGAATCAGAAGAGCTGAGGAGGGATCGAGCGAGATACATCCACATCTACTGTTACTGTATTATCTACTAAACCACGCACCCCTCATTCACGCTAATACCTCATATGACAATGGAACGTTTAGATGTCAATGCAGATCTGAATTGCGACTCCATTTGCAAGTACCTGAAAAATGTACTGAATCAAATCTAATCTAGGACAGCGTATTTTTTCAGGTGCAGCGGGATAGCGTCTTCCAAACCCTTTGATTTGAGCCAGGCCTTGGAGAACAGGCGACTTTGGTAACGATAGGCACCATCGCACAAGATGGTTGCGACCTTTGAACCTACATAACAAAATGAAAATTCAAAATCTGCTATTAAAACACGCAACGTACCTTTGCCCAATTTTTGTGCAAGCTCGACGGCCGCAACGACATTCAAAGCAGAGCTCGCTCCAAGATACAGGCCTTCTGTGTGCAGAAGTTGATATATCATGATAATAGACTTCTCATCGGGAACGGTGAATGCGCCAGAGAGTTCGTCAATAAATGTACCGAGATTCTGCGTTACACGGCCCTGACCAATGCCTGCGACAAGTTGAAATCAACCAAACTGTTTTAGAGACATTCAATATACCTTCTGTAATTGAGCTCCCAGTCCGTTCGACAAGCTTTCCTCCGCTCTGAATATAACTTGTCAACACGCTGCCTGGCGGGTCGGCAAGCCAGATTTGTGTCTTTCCACCACTCTTCTCTTTGAGATACTTCCCGACGCCTGCAAGGGTGCCTCCAGTACCTGTCGCACAAATGAAACCATCGAGGTCTCCCTGCATTTGCTCCCAAATCTCGGGGCCGGTTGAAGTATAATGAGCGTTCGCGTTGGCGGTATTGTCAAATTGATCTGTCCAGATAGCGTTTTCCAGCGTCAAGGCATAGTCTCGAGCTTGATGGTTATAGTTCAATGGGTTGTCATACGCAACAGCAGGGACTGGACGAACGTCCGCGCCCAGCATTCGCAGAAGGTCAATCTTCTCCTGGCTCTGGTTATACGCGCATTAGTATGTGAACGCAAAAGAAGTGGAAAGAACTGACTTGGGTGTTTGGCATGTATATCACACAATTATAACCTCTTGCACGGCAGACATGAGCCAGCCCAATGCCTGTATTTCCAGCCGTTCCTTCAACAACGGTGCCCCCCGGCTTGATTCTGTACGGACAGATATAGTGGGATATGTTGATGTCAAAGAATGATAACTCACAAGCCTTTCTCTTCTGCATTTCTAACGACACCAAGGGCAGCGCGATCTTTAACGCTACCACCTGGGTTCTGAAACTCAGCCTTTCCGTAGATCTTGGAACCTATTTGTTCCGACAACGTTTTCAAATAAATCTGGGTGCATGAACATGAACAATGATTAGCAACGCAGGAAAAGAATTTTTACCAGTGGGGTATTGCCAACAGCTTCCGTAAAGCCATTGACAGTAGAAGCGGTAGCGAAGCCTCTGCGACTTGCGGCTACACGGAGGCTCGCAAACATGTTTCAAAGAAGTATAGAACAAAGTGAAGTCCCGGGAGATTCATGGAGGTAACATTGAGCACGACATCGACTTATATAATCTTCCACGTCGGCAAGACCAATCACCCGGCGATAGAAAAAAATATGGTATTGAGTATAGGTATGGGATATGGCGGCAGTTATGGAATTCATAGAGCTGGAGACGTGGGGACGATTATGTACGTTGCAGGTGTTCGTGCGTGGACATGAGTAAATAGTAGAAACAGGAAGAGCATAAGTAAGGGTATGTTGAGACAAATGGGAATGTTCGTTGCACAGGACAGAGATTGGAAATAACAGTACAGTCGTCAAAGAAGCGTGACGCATACAGGAACCAAAAGATTACTGTTGGCGTTTCTTAACATTTTGAGACAACCACTGCAGGCCTTCGAAGAGACCTTCACCCGTCGTAGCACAGCTAGTAGAAACCAAGTCAAAACCAAGAGTCTGATCGAGCAGACAGCGGACTTACCTAGGATGGACATACCAAGACCGGTCCCGCATCTTATGAAGACCGAGTTTCTCGGTTACCTCAGCAGGTGACATAGCTGAATGCAAAATTGAAGGATGCAGCCATAGGTCAGACATTTACTCACCGCCAGGAAGATCTTGCTTATTTGCGAAGACCAGTAACAAACACTCTCTCATCTCTCTGTCTCCCAAGATCTTCTGCAACTCCGTTCTCGCTTCGTCGATACGATCCCTATCTTGACTGTCAACAACAAAAACAAGGCCTTGGGTACCGGTGTAATAATGTCTCCAAAGGGGTCGAATCTTGTCTTGGCCACCGACATCCCAAACATTAAATTTCACGTTTTTGTATGTCACAGTTTCCACGTTGAAGCCGACTGGATGAAATGGTAAACACATGAGGCAATGAACGTAGAGACAACTGTTTCAGAAGACTAATACAAACCAGTTGGTATGGTAGTGACAGATTGATTGAGCTTGAGTTTGTAGAGAATCGCTGAACCGGGCATGTAAGTGGCACAGATTCCAGTTTCTGTATGCTATACTCACTAGTCTTTCCAGCTGCATCGAGGCCTAACATCAACAGCCTCATCTCCTTGTTTCCAAAGATCTTGCCTGGAAAGAGCAGACGGATAAGAAGGCAATGATATATGCCAATACGTGGTTGACAAAGGGTTTCAACGTACCAAGAGCCTTTGAAAGATTAGCGCCCATGATGGTTATGTGCGAGTGTTGTAGGTAAAGAACGACTTTGGGGTGTAATAACTGGTGGAAAGAGTGTGCCCGAGTGGCTGTTGCCGATAACTAGTCGAAAAGAAACTTGTAATAAACATCCAGTCACACGCTCCGTCACGTTGTTTGCGATGCAAATTACATAATTTCCGTGTCGAACTTAAGCTGTCTCTGTCCGCAGACGATCTAGATTGATGTCGACCGAGGTAAGTATGCTGGATCAGTATAGAAATGGATTTGTTGGCTACGTATACTGCTTATAGATCGAAGTCTTTTTTTGTGAAACTGATCACATAAAGCACCACATGTGCTCTGAGCTCTCTACTTCCTTTGAATTCCCATTTTAGCGTACCGAGACGTCATAAACATCTTTCATCGCGAGGACCCATTTCACATCTTCACATGGCAATTAGCCTAGTTCTCCGCTCTGTCGAGTGGTCGCCATAGTATGTGATACGGGACCACTGCATGGGGCTCCGGAGTAAAATTTCCAACTTGTCAGGACTCATTATGATAGCATCGATCATGCATATACCATAAGTGGAAAATGATACTTCACCTATACCTGTGCTTCATGGTCCACCGGTCTCAAGTGACGTACGTGCTCTGAACAGAGGCATGATCATTCTATGTTACAGGACATGAGAAATAGCAACAGTCCAATTACAGCAAAAAGACGTTGTGCAAGAGCCCATGCAGATAGGTGGAATGTGGTGATTGATAGCAAGAAGGAGATAAATATCCAAATGTCAGACTTATAGGGTATCGTGATCAGTAAGAAAGGGAATTGCGTCGACGCATTTCGTACGTCTCCCCGTGAGAATAGTCCGAATACCTTTGCGCATCGTCCTCGTGAAAGTCGCTAATCTTCTTGTACGTTTGCTGCCTTGTCGCTTTCCGTTTTTTCCACCAAAGCCTGTGAGAGGATAGTCAGCTGGATTTGAAAGATACCTGATTTGAATCAAGAACTCACAAACCACCAATTAAGAGTCCAAGGAGAGCAAAGAAACCGATAAAACCTCCGATCAACGTAGGCTCGTTCCTCGTGAAGAAATTTTCCACCTTTCCGAGGCCCTGTGGGTCAGGATCTACAAATACTTGTTTCCGGCCTGGAAGTTCAGATCTAGACGGTGGATTGGCTGGGTCAAAGCAGTACTGTTGGAAACACTTTTCGCAATTGGCTGAGCGTGCTATAACTGGCTTCACTTTGAATCGCCCACGATCAATGGCAGCGCATTGGAGACAAGTGCCAAAATTAGGATCTGGTATGGTTTTATTTGGAGAAAAACCAGATACAGTGTTGGTGTATACTTGAGACAGGAATAGTTCTTGATGTTTTTGAGTATAACTCAACCTAAAAGTTGCTGTACTGTTGTGTAGATCAGAATCATGTGAGCATGCTCAACGATTATCATGGATACCATACGTACTTCGTAACTGGGTCGTCACCATTCATAGGTGGTGCATTCGGGAGATAGATTACAAGGGGATATTCTGGCGGATGTTGTGTTGGATTACAACCGAAAAATGTTGCTCGTGCGTTGACACCTGCGTCCACAAATTTTTGTGCATCCTGAGGAAGAGGAGGAAATTGTTGATGAGACGATCTCAAAATGGTGGATTGTCTCCTGGCAGAAAGCAAAGGGCCTGTTCCACTAAGCAAAAGTCGATCTACGTTGGTGCGATCAGAATGAATATGAATGAGACATACTTTGGCCAATTATTCGAGTCATCCGCGCTTCCTTCAATGGTAACAATTACATCCAAATTCCTTTCTCTCACAAACAAAGGGCCATAGGGTACATTTTCTTGATTAGATGCTCCATCAATCAACTCCAGCCATTCCTTGTCCGAATCCTGGAAGGTAGTGCTTTTTAAGCCGTTGAATGGGCTTGGCCAATTAGCCACATCATCTGCACGCGTCCGTACTTCTGCCAGTTGGCGAGACAAGACATACAATATGGCGGAACCGTCGCCTGGGGCGAAATCAGAAATTTTATTTCTTGCAAAGTCGAGAATTTGCTGCATATCGTTCGTTTAGCAATCTGGCCCAGATGAATTTCCATAAGCTGCTTACATTGAATAGGCTTGCGCTGGTACCCATAATGAACCCCGCCTGATCAAATCCAGTGACACACGCTGACCCGTTCACGGCCATTCCATTGGACAAGTGTGTACCAGCGTACGTGAGGTTCATGCCAGCAGAAAGGTTAGGGTCGTAGGATGCCAATTCTAGTGGAGTAATCTAAGGATGATATCAGCGATGGATAAAATGGAGCGCCAAAGAAGCGGACCTCAAACACCGTAGAATCTGGTGAAAGTGCTGTAGTCAGATTTGAGCCCACCGGTCGCGAATCAGCGACGATAATAGGAAAAGGAGTTTGGAATTGTTGATAGGCAGGAATCAGAGGAATATTAGACCACAGCTGGCCTGCACCATGAGCAGTGTCGTTCGTAAAGAAGTTCGCTCGGTTCGTCTGGTTAAGGAAATGGTAAGAGATCATACGCGCCCAAGGATCAGTCAGACTAGTGTCGCTGAAATGTTAAATGATGTAAGTTCACTCTCTGAACAAAGGGACCACTTCGAACTGACATTCCCTGTGCAGACTTCGCCATAACGCTCCACAATACGCTCCCAAAAAAAGCCTGATTGTTGTCTGAAAATAAATCAACGCCGTCGGGGCTAGCAAGGTTGAAGTCCAGCAACCACCCTTCCATTTCCTTGCCATTGCCCAAAACCATATCGTTCAGCATCGGCCAGTTGTTGAAGTACATCGACCCAGTAACCCATGAACCGCCTTGGTATCCGATCAGCGAGAGCGTATCAGACATGCTGTATACATACCTGACAAGCCTGACAAATACGATGCGACTTGAAGCAAGCCACCGGTACCTGCCGCTTTCGCGGAGTCATTGCGTGCGTCAAGTCCGCTTAAGCAAGCCGCGCCGTAGAGAGCCGCCCGCAGGCCGCCGCCAGGAATCGCCATTCCAACCTTTGGATAATTCCCCTGGAACGCTGAGAGGTTGTAGCCATGCCCTGTCTCGTTGGCACCTAACCAGGACTGCCACGCGTCTGGCAGCACTAAGCGAGCACGCTGGTTAACATAGGCAACCTCGTCCGGATGCAACGTCTGGTCTTCGGGAGTAAAGACGCGGATGAGAGATGTAGTTGAAAAGTCTGGGCACTCGACATTTGTGCTAGGTGCATAATCAGTGACTGAGTTTTGTGATGGTAGTGGTGTAGAGTCTTGTGAAGTTGCATGAGAGACAAGAAAGACAACAGAAAGCCAGAGAAGCAGACGGCTCCAAGGGACAAGAGGAAGCATCTAAGTGGAGTGGCAGGGAGTGGCGCGGAAAGCGGCCATTCTTTTGTTCTCGAGACGTTTTCATTCATATCAGTTGTCAGGTCTATCGGTGACATGGGTATTTCAGACCAGATGGGGCAGTTCAAGTTCAAGAAGCCATCATCACTCAAGCATTATCGCCACCGCGTTTCAAACTTTCTTTGTTAGCCTGTTTTGGGTGATTTGACGTTCTGATTTAGAAAGACTCCATCAAATCACATCACTTATCAGATGAGCAGAATTTTGATAGCCCTACAACAGGAATTTGCTATGCTCTATGTACTGCCACAACAATTGGACACAGCACCAGCGGTTCAACGCGTTTGCAGGGGTAGATGTCTAAGTCATTTCAATCGCGTCCTACAACAGATACAAATATTTATCAAAGGCTAGAAAGATTCTCAATCTTCAAATCCTGCTTCGAACAGGTAGTTAGCAGCAAGTTCCTCGTTCTTATCACACGCAAAGTATGCCTCCAACACCAAGTGCCTCGGGAAGCCGAGTGCCTCCAACTAGATATATGGTTAGATTTTTTTAAGCTCGAAGGGTCGAGAATACTGACTCTCTCAATGGCAGCCCTTTCTTCCTCCGTGACACTTATGACTTGGGCACCAGGTGGTAATTGTGCGCCTTCATCATCACCTTCGACCTGCACTCCAAGAACTTCCGTAAGAAGTGCGGGGTTTTGTGCGAACATCCGCGCATATTCAGGGTTGGCCGCTGCATATTGCTGGATGATGAGTTGCGCTTGTTCCGGATTCGTCTGCAGCTGCGTGCGAAGCTGCTGAATCTGCGCAGAGTTGCGCAAGGCCTGAAGATCAATTTGTGGCTGACCAAAGTTCCTGGCGGCAATGCCTCCACCTGATGTCTGTTGTTGTTGCTGAGCAAGCTAAAAGACGCATCTCGTTATGTATGGGTGTTAATAAGTGGTGCAAACTGCTCGCCTGGAAGAGGTTCTGAGGCTGTCCTTGGGTAGGTGTCGGGGCAGGCGCAGCAGCTTGCGTTGAAGGAGCAGCAGCAGCAGCGGGTGCACCAGCTGGGGGCTGAGCAGGAGCAGTAGGACCGGTCGCCTCAGCTTCTAGATGTGCAGGAATGCCCTATACACCAAGATCAGAGTCGGATTTGAAGAGCGTAGAAATGATAATATTCACATTAAAAAGGTATTCGACGGCTCGATCTGGGTTGTTAAAGCTCGCCCTCAACGCCCGCATGACCTGATCACGCTCGAAGCCCATCTCCATCATGTTGCTGATCGTGGCCTGTAGTGCTTCGCCGGTCAGGAAAGAGCCCGAATCTCCAAAAGCGGGAGTCGAAGCGGGGGTCGCGGAGGGCGCGGAGGGCGCGGGAGCGGGAGGGGTAGCGGCCGCCTCCGTAGATTGTGGCGCCACAGCAGGAGCGGCAGCGGGGACGTCTGGAGCGGGTGCAGCAGCAGGCGCGGGAGTGGCTGGCGTTGATGGGCTAGCTGAGGGCGCAGGTGCAGCTGCAGATGGTTTGGGCTGAGATTTGGAGTAAGGCCCAGATTTGGAACAAGTGATAACAACATACTTTTGAAACCATCAGGACGAGGAAGTCCTTTTCTTTGAAACCACATGAACCAATGGTCTTGTCGTCGGCCAAGACTTTGCCTGAAGGCGGCTCAGTGTGATCCAAGACGCGATTAGCAATGAATGTGATACCAGAGTAAATTATCTTTTGGGCGGCGACATCATGGTTCTGTGTTTCCTGGATCTTTTGCTTCAGGATCCCCACAGTGTCAGAATCATCGGCATCAATCTATGGGCCAATTTCTGTGCTGCAGCAGCATGTGATCCAAAACTGCCTACCTGGAAGA
This sequence comes from Termitomyces sp. T69sscA, assembly GCA_017657225.1. Lineage (NCBI taxonomy): Eukaryota > Fungi > Basidiomycota > Agaricomycetes > Agaricales > Lyophyllaceae > Termitomyces > Termitomyces sp. T69sscA. The sequence continues at coordinate 6,743 of JAGGAQ010005977.1, read as the reverse complement.
CCTTCTGTTGCGTGGTCTTTACGGTAATCTTCATGATGGGTTGGAGGAGAAGGGCGTATGTGGCTGTGCCAATGTGGAATTGATTCTTTTGTATCCACTTCCATGGATTCCACCCCCATTGAACACCTCTCATATCCCCCGGCCCTCGAAGAGTCTCCAGCAGAGTCCTCGACGCATCCAGAACGTCCTCTGCTCAAGGACAGACTCTATGTCGGCAATCTCCATCCATCAGTCGACGAGTATGTACCTGTTATGTCGTACGACTGTCCGTCTAACAACCTCAGGTACTCTCTGCTCCAGGTCTTCTCCAAGTTCGGAAAGGTCACCAAGCTCGACTACCTCTTCCACAAATCCGGGGTGCTCAAGGGTAAACCGCGCGGATATGCCTTCGTTGAATATGCATCAAACGATGTGCGTTGCTTTCTTTCTTATTTGAATCCATCGCTCACCCCGGGTCTTCGACATTGTTCTCTGCTCGTTCACGTATGCGCATCGCACCCTTCTTAAACCCTTATCATCCGCTCAGTGAATGCCTTCACCCGGGGGGCGATACGAAATCCTGACTGTGATCAAAACCTTACACTGACACCCCATCCAGGAGGCTTTGAAGGCACTCAGCATGGCACATGACAAACTACTGCGTGGACGCAAACTTGTTGTAACGTTTGCCCACCAGGCGCCACCCGAGCATGGTGGCAGCATGCATGGCGTAAAACGTCGAAGTATGATGGAAGTGGGACGCCCCACGACTCTCAGCCTGCTCAAGACTGGCGCAGGGAATCGCAATGACGGGTTAGTCGTTATGTCTCCTAGGTGATACACTTTTCATATGATATTTTGTAGAACCAAAGACAAAATCGCTATGATGGAGGCCAAATTGAGACAGTTGGAAAATAGCCACCCGAAGCCAATACTCACGCTGGATGTTTGCGAATCTACGTCCACGGCCGTGACAGCACCATCCCTGCACCATCCATCCCTCCCGCCCAAACCGCCACCACCGCTCCCGGAGGCATCGTCAAGCCAGCTTCGTGCAGTCGCAAAGCCTAAGACACATCTTCCTTCGCTGCCTCTTCTACCACCCGTCAAGTTCCGATTACAGAGTCAAACAGAAACACAATCAACAACTCCTGCTCCTGCACGAACGTCGAAACCAAAACTCATCGGCGTGAAGATTGGAAAACCGAAAGAAAAGTCGGTGTCTTTTGGGAAGGAATGATTGGATCTTGTATTATACACCCACTTTTGCAGTCACGAATGTAGCTAGTCTGTTGAAGACGGGAAAAGTAGTGGCTGTGTAATATATATAAATCCGACCTTTGTGGTGCCTCCTGTCCATAAGAGCTTAAAAGAAGCGACCTGGACTTGCTACTCAGCTTCTACCTCTAACATCAAGGCAGGCACCTTGTGACCGGCTGACAAGGCATCTCTTTTCCGCCTGCACTGCAGGTGGCTCACACGACTTTTACCCCAACCATCATGGAACAAGAGGCAGGTGACACATATCTTCGTCGGTTGGCCTCCTTCATCCGCGCCAATGAGAAGAATCTTGCAGAGGCAGGGTTTTACAGGCGTAGGCGCACCCAACACCCTTCCACAGATTCTGCGTCACTTTATAACCCTTTGAGCTGGTTCAGCTCGGACAGTTCTGGCCAATCTACGACCCCTAAACCGGTCGTCCTATCTCTCGATATTCACCGTCTGTTTTATGTTCTCATGCGCTTGGAAGCTCTCGGCCTCGACGTCGGAACTCTCGACGTTCAGGTAGACAACCCATCTCGTCCAATGAGCTACATCAACATCTTCACTGATTCCGATAAATCGGATACGCTATCCCTAGCCTCTTTTCGCTCATCACTATCTGCGGTCTCTAATTTATCCCTCGGTAGCGGATGGTGGGGTCGGCCGGAGCCACCGAGTGTTGACTCGGAGCTCAAATACATCTACAGCAGCTTTACGAAGATCCCAGCGTTATCCGTGAATGCTCCCGGGCGTAAAGTCATAGCAGAATTGTCGAACGATTCAGCGAATCAGAACGCACTACCTCTCGACGCCTTCAAGAACCTTCAGAAGCTGGAATGTGTCGATATAGATCCACGGACATTGCTGGGATGGGACAAACTTGCAGAGAGTCTTGTGAGTCTCAAGATCAAGAAAAGTGGGCTAGAGGACATGACAGATATATTTGTTGGGGCGGTGATTGATGATCAAGCACGAAGGGAAGGCAGCACCAGTCGCAAACGTCAGAGGCGGATACCTCATGGCTTAGCCAGTGATCCGTCCTTTTTCAGCACTCGCCTTCCAGAGTCCGTTCCCGAAGATGCCGACGCTGAGGAGAGTGCAGGGATCAACGAGAGTAGCGATTTTCAACCACATCAGGACAGCGGATCGGCTTCGCCTGTGCCCCTAGTCGAGCTGCCATCCAGTAAATGGGCATTTTTGAAATCCCTATCGCTCTCTGACAATTCCTTGACATTTTTTCCTTCCGGTGCATTACCGTATCTAACAAACCTATCGCATCTAGATCTTTCATCGAACCTTCTCGTCTCTGTGCCACCCGGACTTGGGGCGCTCTACAATCTCGTCTCTTTGAACCTTGCCGACAACATGATTGATTCCGTTCTCGGGATTTACCTGAATCTCGGCCAGGTGTTGACTCTTAACATAGCGCACAATCGTCTGGAGTCTATTTGTGGTCTAGAACGGCTCGCTGCTCTTGAGCGGATTGATCTGCGTGGCAATCTCATCGAGGAAAGTGCCGAAGTAGGGAGGCTGGCTGTTCTCCCAAACATTTCCGAAATCTGGGTGGAAGGAAACCCATTGGTTGAGATTGAAGAGAGCTATAGGGTTGCATGCTTTGATTACTTTTGGAAGGAGAAGAAAACCATTAAACTTGACGGGACTCCACCTGGTTTTTACGAACGACGGAATCTCACTGTATTACCTTCAGAGCAGATGACGTCTTCTCGAAATACAACGGTACCATCACCTCCTGTTGTAGCTGTTGGTCACAAACATGCACATCACCAGACCCCTCCTCAGCAATCCTCAGTTCTTGATACTAAGTATCCGACTCCTCCCTCCTCCAATGCATCTCCTTCACTCGGTGCTATTGTCGTAGCTAGTAAAATTCGCCAGAAGAAGCCGAAACGGATCGTTGAGCTTGACATTAAATCCAGCAATGCATCCTCCCCTATAGCGAGCACTAGCCACTCTAGGAATCGGTCGACAGCATCCACCATAACGAAACCAACGGCGAAGGTTAAAACCAAAAAAACAATTGAGCCCAAGGAGCCACCTTCTGGAGGAGAACGGGGACAGATAGAATCAGTAGATGTCGATGGCGAGCCCTCTTCTTCTACTCGACCCTACCTCTTTGTCGAGGAGCCGACACCAATTGAACAAGCACCAGCCTCTAGCACAGCCATATACCCCCAGCCAAAGAAATCTTCGGAGAACTCGAAGATGACGCGCGGCACACGTCGCGGGCGATATCATACCGATTTCACTCCCTCGTCAACATCCTTTGATCTTCCGGATTCGCCCACTTCACCAGCAAAACCTCCGTCCCTGAAAGAAAGCTCGAGTATTTCCCTTGGTCTCACCTCTCAAGCAGCAGGACGCAAGGCAACCGCTGCCAGTAGAGCCCGAGCCGGTGCATCAGTCTTCGATAAACCAGTTCACTCTGAAGGAGAAGAGGGTAGCGATGGTGGAGAAGATATGAAGGATAACGGAGATGCATTCAGGCGGCGAATAGAGGCTTTGAAGAAGGACATGGGAGACAGTTGGCTGAAAGTCTACAGTCAAAGCCAGATCAAGGCCCAAAATTCATGACGTTGTGATGTATTATCTCCAGACATTTTGCTCGGGTTCGTATTGATAGTTTTCTTTGCTACGCGTATACCCCATGTCTCTCTCTCTATATATATACGGTATACTAATCTAAATGGGAATTTCACATTGCATTTATCAGAGAACTACGCCATATCTACAGAACGCTTCTATCGAGAGTATTTCAATTATGATAAATTTGATTGGCTACCAGCACGGTCACTGGCAGATTTCACGTGATTTAGAATTTTGTTGAAGATGCTACATATATCCATTAGGCCATCATGCCCAGTGAGAACTGGTTCTGGGGCTTTCTGGGGCTTTCTGGAGGCTGAAGTCAATTTCTGAGTCGGTCCGACTCAGGCCGAAATTAGCCGAAATTGAGATGTAAACTCTAATTAGTATTATTATGTCAGCTATCTAACTTAGAATCTGATGATTATCAATTAACAATGATATCGATGATATATATCAATGCATGCTGGTAGCATCGTGTTCGAAGCTTCCCTCAACATAGTCTATAGATATCAGTAACAGTCTAAATTGCAAAAATAAAAATAACTGAAGTTCAGACAACTCCTCAAGGACCTGTTTGTAGAGGGGATTGCCACTAGCTAGGAGAGTCTGATGGTCAAGGTCCTTGACTTGTTCTAGAGAGAGAGCCATTGAGAAATATTTGACAATGTAGTTATTACTTACAGGATGTGTTCGACACGATATGTCACTGGTGTCACATACATCACGTGCAAGGTGACTGAGGAAATCAGCGTGTAATTGGACTTGTCCACATTTCTTTTCTTCTGTACCCTCACGATATGCACGATGTCCACTCCTTCTGACTTTAATTTTCCTGATTTCTCCACTCTCTTGCATGCTGAACCTAAGGATGACTTTTTTCAATACTCAAAATTTCAGGTTCATCATTATCATGGTTGATATTGCTCTATTGCTCTGTGTGCTGACTTAGCTTGCAAATAGCCCCCAAGAGGACAAAATAACAGTCTTAACTCATACAAAGTATGTTTCTATTCATTACTTGGCTTGCTACTGATCTGGCTACAGCTCTATAATGCTGTTGCAAATGCAACATCAATTGACCTTATGAACACTCGTAATCTTGCATACATCAAACTTCTCAATGCATACAATTGGTCTCAAGCAGACCATGATCATGCCAAATCAGAATTAAATCATCTATGGTACGCATATATTTTTTTTTTCGCACATACATGTCACTGAATACCTAAACTTATAGAACAGAGCTTACACATCTTTGTGAATTGACTACAAAGCTAGCCAATGCTGCAGTTTCTCAACCAGCTCCTTTTCAAACAAGCGCACCTCAGACTCATCTCAATCTATTAATGCCGAACTTGCCTGAGATGGCCAAGCAAGCCAATCACCCTAATGTCAAAATCTGGAGCAAACTGAGTAGAAGAGGAAGGTTGAGAAGTGTAGGAACAAAGGAGAGCACCTTGATAAACTTGGATTCCTCACTGATAGTGATGGCATTGAGATTTCAAAGGCACACATCAAACAAATCATAGAAGGGGCCAAAATGTTATGGAAAGAAATGAAACAACACTCGATTGCTCCAGGTAAATGGAAGAAGAAAACAAATCAGACAAAAGCATTCTTCATGCACCACATGCTCAAGGACTTTATAGAATTTTGACTTGCTGATACTGACTGGAAAGTGGAACGATTTGCAATGGTGCAATATCCTGATTGGGCAGCAGGTCAGAACTTTGTAGAGAAGGACGAGTTGTCGACAGGTATGTTGAGTTTTTTCTACTATTCAGACAATAATTCTCTTCATCCTTGCAGATGACAAGATATTATCCAAGCGTCATTCCAAAAACCACAACCATGCCAAGCTAAGAAAGTGCAAACAGATGTCTTCTCTGCCTAAAGGGGTCCCAGTTTATGAGATAGATGACGAGGGCAATTGTACGTTTATTCTCTTATCAATCTACCTACCTCTTACTGACAGTATTCTAGCCTGCAAGACATCGAATGCTTCTATGCCCCCACCAGCACCTCAGCCAACTCTGCAGGCTACCCCATCTATGCCAACAATGATGACAATGAACACTTCTGTATTCTAGCCGGCACCTCAACCAACTCTGCAGGCTGCTCCATCCATGCCAACAATGATGACAACAAACACTTCCATCCCCCAGCCAGCACCTCAAACAACTCCACAGGCTGCTTCATCCATGCCAATGATGACAATGACAAATGCTTCTGTCTCCTAGCCGCTGCCTCTACAAACTTCACAGGTCGCTCCATCCATGCCAACAACAACAACAACAGTGAACGCTTCCGTACCCCAGCTGCCACCTCCACAAACTTCACAGGTCGCTCCATCCGTGCCAATAACAACGACAACGGTGAACACTTCCATGCCCCAGCCACCGCCTCCACAAACTTCACAAGATGTATCCACTTCTTTGGTGGGTTTGGCGGGTTCAGCACCGCCTCAGTTCCATTGTTCAACAGTCCGTCTTATCCTGAACCCTATGTAAGTCAATTTTGTTTCATATGTACACCTACTTACTTGTTTGACTAGGAAAAATCTTGTAATTCCTCCCCCATCAACTACAATTCCCAAAATGGCTGCTCCAAGTCAGCCTGTTGTTGTCAAGAGACCAAAATTGAAGCCACTTCAATCCAAGGATAGTGTAATGACCGCTTGGTATGTACTCACTCCAACTTTTTAGATTACCTACTTAAATAATGAGCATAGAAATCTCTACACAACAGACTATCTTGAAGCTCAACCCAATGCAACCAAAGCCGAATGTTCTGCTGCGTGGAAGGCTTGCACTGCTGCAACAAAAAAGGTATGTTTTATTCATCTTTGTGAGATATGTTACAAACATGCTTTGTACGTATCTAGACCTACCAGA